>JAOPJG010000251.1:0-32041 GCA_027478255.1 Dispira simplex | reverse complement strand
ATGAACTACACTTTGACAATGAAAAATTGACTTATAAACATACTAAAAATAAAACAACTATAAAAAACAAATGTCATTGAAAAGTGGAAATGAATCCCTGACAACAGTACAAAAGAAATGCCTTTTGTGGGATTCGAACCCAGAACCTTCATCATTGAAGCATTCTTTGTTACCACCAAGCCTTCGCAGCCTCTCTTTGTTCCCATTGTTCCAACACGACTGTATGTGTACAGTTTGTGGAAGTCAGGCTACGGACGATGGTACAATCAGGTTAATCTCATTGCCGTCCTTTGGCTGGCACTACAAGAGTCTTTGACAGTGATGATGAGATTATAGGGGTATATAGTGAAGTCCTTGGTTCCCTCCAACAAAGTGATTTTCACAGTTGCTTTGATGAGTGGTTCAAGAGGGTACACACAGTACTTGACAATGATGATAATAATTATTAATAAATTGTGTTTCTGATATGAGTATTTCAGAAATTATATAGCAACTGATACTAAGTTTTGGTGGAATCAAGCCAACTTGATGATCTGATTTTGCTTCTTATATAAAAAGGTGCTTAAAGCCTGAGTTTTATAAAGTGGTGATTTTTTTGAATATTATTTATTATAGATATCTTGGGTTTAAAAGTTATGTAGAAGTGACAATGAGGAACATATATTATTATTTCATTTTGAGTATGCACCATGAAAAGCCAGGATGAATGACAAAATTATATCAGGAAATGCCAGGATCTTGAATGGTGACATTAAAAGAATGGGCAAGGCAACCCTCCTCAGTAACCCCATGACATTCGTGGGGTAGTGGAAAGATTGCATGTATCTGTATCCAGCTACTATGTTGTTGATGTCAATATGCTGACCACCAAAGTTTGGCATTACCATGAAAGTGATGATTGAGTAAATAGCCGCATTAATTGAAATTTTTTTCAGAAGAATGGTAAGCTGGAATTTACCCACTAATGCCCATATCCTAAATTGACAATAGTAAAGTAATGCACAGGCAAACTTATAGAAAATGATGTGACATTCGAGTATACCTTGGTAAAAAAACGGAGATAAATAGATGTGGAGTGTGTTAAAATGGTCAAATTAAGGTTGGGTGAATGTGGCAAAACAGGCCAATTCTTGTTTAGCCCTTTGTGAGGCAATGCTCTCCCGTGCTAGAGCAACCCCTTCACGGTACGACTGGGCAATACCAGCCACCACCAGCAAAGCGGACGTATTCATGAGGATATAGTCCAAGATGGGAGACTGAGTAATTTCACCATCCAGGATACGTTGGAGGTATTTGGCGTTTTCGGTTCCAGATACGCTTTGAACTTCCGTCAGGGAGTAGGTAGGGAGACCGAAATCGGAAGGCTGTACACTAGTTTCCGTGATCCGTTGGTCCCGAATTTGCCATACGAATGTCCGACCCTGGGGGGAAATTTCGTCCAAACCTTCTTCGCCACAGACCACCAAGCCATGCTCGACGCCGTTGAGCATGAGCGCTTGGGCGATAATAGGGCCCAGGGAGGGGGTATAAACACCCACGATGACATGCTTGGGAACCACTGGATTAATTAACGGACCCACCACATTAAAGACTGTCCGCATACCCACTTCCTTGCGAATTTTACCCACTCGTCCCATCGATGGGTGGAATCGAGGGGCGAATAGAAAACAGAAATTATGGTGGCGTAAAAATTCACCAATTTGTTCCGGATGAAAATTATGTAGATCACATCCAAGGGCTTCCAACATATCCGCCGAGCCGCTGTTGGACGAAGCGGATCGGTTACCATGCTTGGCCACTTTACAACCGGCTCCCGCCGCCACAATGGCGGCCGATGTCGATACGTTAAACGTGTTGTGTCCGTCCCCACCGGTACCTACGATATCCACGATTTTCTGTGACGTATTGGGGTCCCATGCAATGGGTATAGGTATCGCGTATTCCAATAGAGTTTGGGCAGTGGCGGCAATCATACAGGGTTTCTGGTCGACTTTGGTGAGCGATAGAGTAACAAGAAATGCGGCGATCTGGGCAGGGGAACCGTAACCTTGGAAAATCAAGTGCAACGACTCCGATAATTGCTCAACTGTGAATGAATTTGAATCGGCGGACAGTTGTTTTAGGGCCACGACCAGTTGGGGGTGCATACTGGACAGCGGTTGATTGCTAGAAGGTTGGGTCATAGCAGGGTCTTGGAAGTGTGAGTATCGAGGTGAGCAGGAGAGGAATGTGATGCCAATTCTGGAGTAGACATACAATGGAAATAAGTACAAGTAATCAATGGGAGAGTGAATGAGAAAAAAAAACAAAATGAATAATAAATTAATGGAAGCGTGAGCGGTGGTCGGTAACTTGCTTCACAGAATAAGTTAAAGGAAAAGCTGATAGCCAAACACGACAGCAAGGATATCCAAGTTCGTAAGACAAAGAGACTGGTACCAATACAAATAATCTCAAATGGGTAAGAAATGAGGGAAAAAGACCGAGGTTATATATGTACAATTAATAATGGAGAAAGAATAAGTAGAAGGGATCAAATGCGTCACTATCTCTTAAAATACTACTGTGATTTGTAGTCAGTGTGATGCAGTATGCTAATAACAACAGCCATGCAGTTGCGTATTGTTCCAGGTGTATTTTTATAGTCGTTTTTGTCTATTGGCGACAAATCAAACCGTTGTGATGTAGTCCGCCGCCACGTTTAACCCTGACATGACCGTGAGTATTGCTGAACCATTTCAGACCAAAACCTTGCGGTTTACATCTTTCTAACTCGGTCCGACGCTAATTTAACTATTCAATTGGCTCAAAGAATTTCATGACTACAGTGGACTGTAGAAATACTACAGGAGAAGGTGTGGAGGTTGCATCTTAATGTCACTGTGACCTGTACCCGGATACGGCCGTGGTGGTTATCGCCCTTTCTACTCCTTTACTTCCCCTTTTCTTTCCTTTTGCTATTATTCCTCCCCCCTCCCCCATTTCGCTAGACAAGTGTTATTCCGTACCTTTTGGTTACATTAACCCTGTAATTCCTTCATATCAAATTATCAAGCTGTTCCATGGTTTCTACTATTCCATCCTTTTATTACCTATGTTCGAGAAAACCCTTACTCACCTCATCCGAGGAATACGTGCCAATAAGCACAATGAACACCAATACCTCGCCACCTGTCTGGACGAAATCCGCAAAGAACTCCAATCCAACGACCTCTACCTGAAATATTTAGCGGTATCCAAATTAGCCTACCTCCATATGCTAGGCTACGACGCCTCATTCGCTGCGTTTCCCATTGTGGAAGTGATGGCGTCGCCCCGGTTTGCTTATAAACGTGGTGGGTATTTGGCAGCCATGTTGACTTTCCAACCCGACACCGAAGTGTTGATGTTGTGTACGAATCTTTTGCGGAAGGACTTGGTTGCCCAACCGGTGCCGGAAATTGGTTTAGCGCTGGATGCCCTGGCACACATGGCGACACCAGACTTGGCACGGGATCTTTGTCAGGATACTTTGCAATTGTTACACCATAAACGGCCATATATTGTGAAACGGGCTACGTTGGCCTTGTACAAGGTTTTTTTAAACTACCCCGAAGCAATCCAGACGGGGCTTCCTTCGCTCAAAGAACTATTTCAACACTCTGATCCGTGCGTGGTCTCCACTGTGGTTAATATCATTTGTGAACTAGCCCGGCATAATCCCCATGATTATTTATCACTTGCTCCACACCTTTACCGGTTACTGACGGAAAGGAATAATAATTGGATGTTGATCAAAATCGTCAAACTGTTTGCCTCGTTGACCCCGTTGGAACCCCGCTTGACCAAGAAATTGGTTGGCCCCATTACCTCCCTGATCGTGAAAACTCCTGCCATGTCCGTCCTGTACGAATGTATCCATACGGCTATTGTCGGCGGTTTAATCGATGTACCTACCCCTCCCACCGTGGATTATCCCGAGGGTACTTTGCCAGACTCTGAAGGCGTTCCCCAGCTGGCCATCTTGTGCTCAGAAAAGCTACGCTTGTTCGTTCAAGATACTGATCATAATCTCAAGTACATCGGGTTACTGGCCATGGCACGGCTACAGGCCAAATACCCACGTTTGGTGGTGAATCACCGTGCATTGGTGGTGAAATGTTTGGACGACCCTGACCTCAGCATTCGGTTGCGGGCTTTGGATCTTCTACGGGGAATAACCACCCGTAAAAATCTCATGGATACAGTGCAACGTTTGATGGGGCAACTGACGGTCGGGTCCGGGTACGAATCTTTTGCCACCACGGCCTCTTCGGATGGATCACCGCTCACTGCAGAATCCCAAGTCACAGCCGTGGCCACTACCACGGCAGCGCGGTCGACTGGTAACCCTAGCGTGTCCTATATCGATATGCCAGAATATCGAATGGCGGTGGTTAGTGCCATTTTGGCCATGTGTTCCGCCAATACTTTTGCCAACGTGGTGAATTTTGAATGGTATTTGGCCGTATTGGTAGATTTGGTGTACGTGGCGGGGGTCAACGTGGGGGAAATCCTCAATAGTCAGTTGATGGAAGTGACTGTACGGGTCAAGAGCATTCGCGAATTTGCCCTTAAAATGATGATTCGATTGTTGGCCGACCAGACCCTTATTGAGTCCGCTGTCCAACCCCAAGCCAATACGCGGGTGCTCTACGCCGCGGCTTGGACCGTTGGGGAGTATTGTGATTTGCACTATTCGCCTACTACCACTCTCCAGTATTTGTTAAACTTGACTGTACGCAAGGTATGCTCAGCTGACATTCAGGCAATTTATCTACAGAGTATCGCCAAATTAATAGTGTATTGGGCCCAACGAGAAATGAGGAGACTTACCGAGGAGGCTCAACGTGCGCGTACCCGAACGGTAGGCATGACGACGATGGATGTCTGGGAGGACCAGGGTAGCTTGGCGGTGGATTATAGTCACACTCGTTGGCAACCTTTCTTTGCATTACTCGATACTGTGCGCCACACTGCCCTCCAGTACGCCCAAACTACCGTGTTGGAAGTACGTGATCGGGCTGTGTTGGTTGTAGCCATCGTGGAGGAGTTTAAACGGGCTCAGATTTCCGTGTTGTCACCATCAGATCGTTCTTCCCCGGTAACCGACTTAGTTGCACTGAGTGAACACCTCAGTGGGTTGTTTTTTGCACGTGCTCTCAACCCCGTGGCCCCCAGAGCTCAATCCCGGGTACCGGTGCCCTCAGAGCTGGCGTTGGACACGTGGAGTAATCCGGTTGTTGGTCGTACCTTGGAGACGTATGCGGCGTTGAATCCGGATACGGCAACACGGCGTGCGATAATCTTGGCTGACTGGGAGTCCTCGACGGAAAACCGTCGCCATGGTAAACGCAGTAAACAAGCGCGTGCAGCACCTGCGGTTCCGTTATGTACTCCAGATCATTTCCCCATTTTGGTATGGGATGAAGAACCGTCTGATCATAAGAACAATTCCACGCAGCTGTCCGCTGATGCGACCCGGAAACAGAGACAGCGGCAACAGAGGGAGAGACAACGACGAGATCCCTTTTATATCTCCACCCATAATCCCGCAACTGATGAAGATGAAGCAGCCCTGTCAGAGAACCTGCCTGGTGACGTGAGTGATGTGGATCACATCCCCATCGTACGACTTACGTTGGAAGATATCAATCCCATGTGTCAGAGTGACGTGTTGGCTCACCGGCATAAAAAGGCACAACGTCGACATCGGCGTCGAACTAAACACCGAGACACTTCTCACCGACGTGCCTCTCGTGGGGAACAACTAATCCAACACACCAGTGAGTCAGAGTCGGACCCTCAGGTTAATATGGCCACTAATTCAGTGGTGGAGTTTGCGCAAGAGGAAATGCCCGAAGGTGCAATATTAACCGATACCGAAGTGAATGACTCGGCACAGGGAATACCCGTGCCTGCATTGTCACTTTCCCAGACAAGTGGTACTATGACCCGAGAAGGAACCCAAAGCAACTTGGAGTCACACCCATCGACCCACACTGCGCCAGAACCCAAACATCGTAAACCCCGGGATATTTCTAAGTCTGGTAAGAAACATCGGTCCCGACCATCTAAACAACAGGGTGCCGATAACACTACACAGCAAGAACAAGGTGATTCACCCACTACCAAGACTATTGAACCCGACCACTATTTAGCAACGGCCCGTGAATGGTTAACACCTGTGTTGTGTCATGGGTATGGGTTGCACGTTACGTACCAACCCCGGGTTGTAGTGAACCACGACGACTCGTTATTACTCCACTCGACTGGATTCGGAGGACCCTCTCCTTCGGACCATATGTCTCATAAAGTCATGGTGGAGTTAATATTAGAAAACCATTTGTCGGACGATGTTCCCGTGGATGACCTCGTTTTCAATTTTGACGACCCTTCTGGCAATGTGACCAACTCACTTTTTTCCCGACCTGCTCCCCTAACAGTTACCTCGGCGCATCCGGTGTCGAATGAGTTTGCGGTGTTGGAATCGATTCGACTGAACGGACCTTGTACTACTCAATGGGAAATCCAACTCCATAATCCGATGGGAGGGGCTGAGTTGCAAGGCATGGCACATTTCCGAACGGGCGATAAACACCACACAATCCCTTGGCGACTGGTATTGGGACCTTTATTGTTTATAATGCCCGTAGTACATCACTGTACACCCGACGCATTGGCGACTATCTTGGCTAATCCAACTGATTTTCCTTATGCGGGTGATCTGACTATTTGGACTCCGGTGCCCATTGCCAAGACGTTAGAATCCTCACCATTTAGGCAAATTTTGGAATTTTTAGCAAACTCTTTACTTGGTTTACAGATTGTTCAAATTCACGATCGGGCGGCTTCACTCTACGGACAAACGGTGTACGGATTCCCCATTGCGGTACTCGTCAAAGTGCAACCACCACCTGCTGAGGATGGATATGAGACAAATTTGGTGCCACCCACGTTTGCCCAGGATAACTTAGAAATGATTCATAATACCTTGCAGGGTTCTTCGTCGTCTTGGGGATGGGTTCGTCCTGCTAACGCTAAACAGGGTTGCCGGATGACTATTGAGGTGAAAACGTCCAATGCGCTCTTTTTAACCGGAGTGTTAGATCGTGTGCGTCAGGTATTTCCCAGTTTTACCCGACAGCGACAACGCCATTAACCCTTCGCCTTTTGCATTACATTACAGAAACCTACGCTGTGTCAAGTCTGTTACATACTATTCCAGACCTTGGAGAGATAAAGGTGGCGGTGGTAGCTTATATCTGGTTACTGCTAGGGTGATTTGCACTATGCCTATATTTATGTATGCACCTCCACGCACTTTACTTGATAAACTCACAAAAAAGTAAAACTTCAATACAGTCAAAGGGTTTATGAAGCATTGCGAAGGGGAGTTTGAAACAACGAAAATGAGTAAACCCGGGTACGCCGAAAGAAGTGAAAAAAATAAATATATAAATGATAAAGTTAAACCACCAACAAAACTACGATATGTAATCAGTAACCAGGAGGAGTCCCCTAATCAAAGGGTATAATACGTCACTATCGGAAGAAAAAAAAACTAGAGATGAGACTACCGACAGGTATTACAAGTACATAAAACTATCCTTGAGTAACTGTTCCCGACCAGAAGAAGGGCCACGAGCGTACTTGTACCGTAAACGAATCTGACAGCCTTTAGAGGCATCAAAGGGTAAACCGGTCAATGCGTCGAGTTCGTTACAAAGGGCTTGAACGATACGTCGGTCTTCTTCGGTTACGGGTACTGGAGAACCGTGTTTGCGTTCCATACGGGCATCCGCTGAATCGTCGTCGTTATTATCATTCAACGCTTCACTTTGGGTAGGAGAAGATAAGACGGCGGAATATCGACCGATGGGTTTAGCGGGGTAAACCAAACCAGTGAACGGAATGCCCTGTACGGTAAGTAGAGAACAAAAGGTATTTAAAAAGGGATCATGAATAGGCGTAGAGGTAGCCAAAGCAGGTAAGGAAGGGTTAGTGACCGACGGATGACGGTCAGTAACGAGTGATTCCATAAAGGGAGTTCCGATTGTGTGTACCAATTGATCGCAGCCTCTGTTGGGTTTAAAATCGGCCGCGGCGACTATAATCACCCGTCGTACTTGAGAAGCTCCCCGGCCTTTTGGGGAAGTTAGCGACGATGATGACAAAGCTAATGTACTATGACAGGATAAACCATCGTCGCCACCTTGGGCAAACCACGATAATAAGGCATCGGTAAACCAGGGAATTCTTTGGGATTCGGGTAAACCGGTGATTTGAACCAGTGATACCTTTTCGGTTTCGGCCCAATCGGCCACCACGTTTAGTACGTGAATCTGAATAGGCAAAGAGGATTTGTCAGAGGAAGACGACGGTGTACCCTGAGATTTAGAAGAGTCGGAATTATGCGAAGAGGTACAACTCTGGGGAGTTCCTGGGCCTGGGGACTGGATCTGGCCGTCCAATAAACACACGGTGGAACCCACAACTGAAGGCATCCCCGTGGAAGGTACACTAATACCCGGAAATTGGAAGGCAGAGGAAGTATCCGCGGGATGTTGGTCAGCCGCCACTACTTGCACTTGAGAACGCATTTCTTCGTTCTGTGGGGAAGTTTGGGACGGAGTAGTTACCCCCGAGTCGCTAAAGCCAGGTCCGCGCCATACGTACACCGCCGAGTCCAGTTCCACCGTGGCTGCTCCACATCCAAAGGCAGCCCGTAATGACGGAGCGAAACAAGGTGGTAAAAAGCTAAGTCCACTACTTTGGGTTGCACCGATGGAGCTCTCCCTTGCTCCACTCTGCTCGGTACTAGTGCCAGACTGGATACTGGACTGTGTGATAGACTGGCGCCCTCCCGCAACGGGTCCGTCGGTAGCATAAGGAGTAAATCCGTGCAATGTACGTAAACCAGCTAGGCGGACATCGGGGTAAGTTAATACGACGGTCGGATGGAGTTTAAACGGTCGCCGTGGGGAAGTGGCGGTAGTGGACATGGGCGAGCCCAACAGTCCAAAAGATAGCGGGAACTGGAAACACGAGATTTGATTGTTATGAGTACACGTCTGAGGAGCGGAGGCGGTTTTAACCAGATGTAAGGTATTGTCTACCGCTACGGGTGCACACGGACCCCCCTGAGCTTGGAATACCGTCATGGTTTGGATGTGCTAAACGAAGGATACAATTTGTTGTTTTGGTGGAATAGAATAAGGAAATGTTACGCTAGAGTGTGAAATACGTGGTCACAGGATAATCTTGCCTTACTGCGAAAAAAAAGGTTAGAATAAAGATGACGAACAGTCATAATAAAGTGAAAAAAATAGACGAATAGTTCTAAAGTGAAAAAAAAGAAAGGTAAAACAGTACCAGACTTGTTGGTAGAGCTCTGTTATCGCTCTGTTTATCATCATTTACATTGCTTCTTCCCAACTATGGTTCACTCCGTCGACCTCACATGATTCTTTACCGCTATTGCGGTAATTTTAGGACAAGCGATACTCATCGTATTCAAACGGTCAACACAAGCGAATATTGTGTTGGAAAATCCCACAAGTGTATTCTTACTTAAACTGTTTGTAACCATCAAACAAAACAACACCTGTTTCACAGTCCCACTTCTAAACAACATAAAAAGTAGTTTTTATTCCAACTGGACTCGGAAACTACATAGGGCTAATAAATATAAACTACAAAATAAAGCATAAAAAAAGGAAAACATGTACAGAATAACAACATACGTGTTATTACCCCCCCCCCGCAGTGGATCCCAATTTTTCGTTAAGAATATAAAAAAATAGACAAAACATTCGCAAACCCTCTCTGCTAAAACTTTAACATGTAAGACTATAAGTACGTTGACGTCGAGGTTTACGTTTATCCTCTTCTTCAGTATTATCGCCAGTTGGAGCAGGATGTTTGAAAGTGCAACGACTGGGATCATGATCATGCTCTTTAAGATAATTCTGACGAGCCCAAGCAAAAGCCTTTTGCCAATTGGCCTGAGCGCGGAACGAACGACTCGGATCTATAGGGGTGCCATCAGCTGTGTGGCGAACCCCAGGCTTGGTGGCGGTCTCGGTGATCGCTTGGGGTTGTTGGCTTTCTAGGACAACGGCTCCTGGTCCTTTGGTATCGGTCAATAAAGAGATGGCCCATACCGTACCTTGGACGAGTTCTTCGATCATATCACTGCTCATGCCTTCCCGTACTACCACCCGGAGAATCTGAGTCTTTTCGCAGTGCGGTGGGAGTTCATAATTGGGCACGATCCATCCCTTAACCCGAAGAAGCAAGGATAGAGTTTCCTGGGTAACGTGTGGATATTCTGCTTGGAATTCTGGACTGAACTTAAACGTAACTACGGGCAATCCGGAGTTCAGAGCAATGTTTTCATCGAGGCCTGCGAGACTGACCTTTCGCGCTTTACCGAGCATTTTGTGGTATTCCTCGTCCGAAGTACCCGAGGGACGTTCACTACTGACATGGAGCGACGCACGACGCTTTTGTTTCAAATCGTGGTACGTGTCGCCACGTGGTCGGTGGATATCGGAGATGACCTCAAACACACCAACGGCTTCCAGCGCTCGGGATAAGAATCGAGCATTAGCCAAAGTGTTGGCATGGATACGCCGGTAACCTTCGCGACCCAACCGGATAAAATTGTAATACTGAGCCACTACAAAGCAGGAAGGTCGGGAAAAGTTGAGGGTATAAGTATCTTCGGCACCCCCTAAATAATGTAGTTCAAAGATAAGATCGGCCGGTAAATAGGATTCGTCACGCCACATCACCCAACCCAGTCCAGGATAACATAGACCGAACTTGTGGCCACTGGTGTTGATACTCGCCACGCGGGGTACTTCAAACGACCACTTGAGTTGGGGAAACACAAAGGGCGCCAACATGGCCCCCGAGGCTCCGTCCACGTGAATAGGAATGTCCAACCCCGTACGTTGTTGCAAGTCATCCAGCATTTCAGAAATCTCTTCGACGGGTTCGAAATGCCCAGTGTAAGTTGATCCGAGAATAACGTATATCCCGATGGTATTCTCGTCGATATGTTTCAGGGCTTCTTGGGGATCCATGGTAAATTGGGTCGCTTCGGACACTGGAATTAAACGCGCCTCGACGTCGAAATAACGAGCAAATTTCTCCAAAGCCACCTGAGCGTTCGCTCCCAGCACGATGTTAGGTTTGGAAGTATCCTTGCCCTCCTGCTGACGTTTTTTCCGCCAGCGCCATTTAAGCGCCAAACCGCCCAACATTATCCCTTCCGAAGATCCTACCACGGCGGTTCCAACAGCTTTGTGTCCTTTGGGCACCTTCCACAGATCGGCCAAATAAGACACACACCGACCTTGGACTACTTGACAGGCCGGGTATTCGTCCTGGTCGGCCAAGTTTTTATTAATGTTTTCCATAATTAACTGTTTGGCCTGTTCTTCCATCCACGTATTGACAAACGAAGCGCAATTCATGTAAGGTTTACCGTCCAGTTCTAATTGATCGTGTACCAATTGATAGGCTGCGTTGGCGGGAGTACTGGAGTTTGGAAAATTGTACTTGGGGACTTCACCCACGGCGTAACGGGAGCAATAGGCCATCGAGTGCATCTCTGGGTCATCCCGTAAAAAGGAGAATTTGGCCCGGAGGGCTTCCACCAACTCGTTGGGGTTTCTACCGCTGAACAGCATCTTGGACAGTAAAAGGCGGCTATACGTTTCTGGGTTTGGTCACACACACACAGAGGCCATGTATAGTATGCAGGAGGGATTTACCATGGAAGTAGGTAAAAGGGTCAGTCAAGTGTGTGGTTAGTTTATCAAGACAATGCGATCAATGGCTGAAAACTCATTTGCAACTATATTCGGACAGTGGTGACCGCAATGAAGAATAGGGTAAAAATGAGGCGTTACTAGTGTGATTTATGCAAACAACTTACCTGGTGATAAATTTCAAAGACAAGTATGAATATAACAATTGAATAAGACGCTCACAAAGAAACAGCCGTAGTAAAGAGAAGGGAGGACGGGCACTCATGTTTTTAACAAGGTGGTGACAGAGAGGACATAGGCCTTTTTTTATTTACCTGGTCCGAAACCAAAGTCGGACGCCCTACTGAACCATTCCATCCCGCCACAACGGTTAGCGAATAGGTTGCATCCACCAGATTCATCTGAAACCCCTTCATCTATAAGCTTTCCCATCGGCGGATACATTAGAGTGTTTTGTAAAGTCCGTCCGTTGCCTGGTATCCAATGAGACTACAGTAAACCCTACCTCTAAGCAAAAATAAAGCCAAAGGGTGAATCATCCCCCTTGTCACTTGCCTAAATTCCCAATCTTTTGGTAGGCCGTACATGATAGTATATTACAGGTAATGTTTCGACGGCCTACAAACGCTGTACCAAAACAGCTACTTTGGTTAGTCCAATCTTCCAACCTGCATTTCGTCCGTTATTTATTTTTATTTGACATTGCTATAATTCTTTTTATTATAAAAAAGAATAAAAGCACTGTTTAGCCATTTGGCGTCTTTTTTATTCTTTCACTTGGCGTTTACCAAACCCAACTTGCTTCCTTTTACCACTGTGCTATTGTTCCGCCACTCCACTCCCCTTCCTCCTTTCCTTCCGTAAGCCTGTTCCAGTGACCTTGACATCTAGGAATCCGTTTCAGTCATGAATTCCGTCAACCACACGACGGCCGCTACGGGCCACAACGGATCTGTGCCAAACAATACTTTGGACCAAGACGACCTGTACCAAACGGCCATTGACCGTCTAAAACACATTTACCGCAAAAAACTCAAGCCTTTGGAAACCAACTACAATTTCGAAGGGTTTCATTCGGCCCCATTGACCGACATGGACATTGAAGCCAAGCCTATGGTACTGCTATTGGGACAGTATTCCACTGGCAAGACTTCGTTTGTCGAGTACCTTTTACGTAGTCCTTACCCAGGGGCCCACATTGGGATCGAACCTACTACTGACCGGTTTATTGCTATTACCGAGGGGCCTGAGCCCAAGGTGATTCCGGGACACGCGGCGGCGGTGGCAGGTGGGCTACCCTTTCATGGGTTGCAAAAGTTTGGTAATAATTTTCTATCTCGGTTTCAGGTGAGTTTTGGTAAAAAAAGTTACGGGTGAGACAGTTGGACCTCACTGCTAATAGTATTTGACTGGAATAAGTGTTGTTTATCACTTGGTTTAGGGAATAGGAGCGGGCACCGCGATAGTAATCCTCACTCAACCGTTCGATATACAGTATTGTGGAAAAAGATTGATGAACCGAAGGGATTTAGACATTGATAATATACCACCATTATTTCACCCTCCGTTGCTAAAAACGGCTAACTCCTTTGTTCATTTTGGATCACATAAACATCAAAAAATTGTATACGTATGACTATTGGCTGAACCTTCCAGGTGTCACAAATGCCCCATCCTCTATTGCGATCGATGACCATTGTCGATTCTCCTGGGGTATTATCTGGCGAAAAACAGCGCATCGAACGTGGCTACGATTTTCCCGCCGTTATTGAATGGTTTGCCGCTCGGGCCAATTTGATCCTCGTGCTATTTGACGGTCACAAACTAGACATTTCGGACGAACTCAAAGCGGCCATTACCACTCTACGGGGCCAAGAGGACAAGGTACGCATCGTTTTAAACAAGTGCGACCAAGTCAATAGCCAAGAATTGATGCGGGTGTACGGCGCCTTGATGTGGTCCTTGGGACGAGTGGTACATTCCCCTGAAGTAATGAAGGTGTACCTAGGTTCCTTTTGGATTAACCCCCCTCAGCACCGGTACGAGGATTGTCGGAACCTGTTGGAAAACGAACAGCGTGACTTACTTGGGGAGTTGGGTGAATTACCCAAAACTGCCGCCATCCGCAAGATCAATGAGATTGTCAAACGGGCCCGGTTAGCCCGAGTACACGCCCTCATTATTGGACATTTACGTGAACGTATGCCTAATATGTTTGGTAAAAAGAAGAAACAGGCCGCTTTATTGGGTAATTTACCTATGGAATTTCAAAAAGTGCAGCTTAAACATAATCTGGCACCGGGGGATTTCCCCAACCCCAATACTTTTCGTGAAAAATTACAATTGTACAAACTGGACAATTTTAACAAAGTTAACCTCAAATTGATTGACGTCGTGGACGATGCCCTCTCTCGGGATTTCCCCCAACTTATGACCTTGTTCCCCGGTACCGATAGTCACCAAACTGTCCATGCCTTTACGGGGTATTCGGCGGGTGATCAGTCCGGGAATTATAGCCAGCCAGGTCCGAGTCGTACATCTACCATGGCGAGTGGCGATGTCGCCCCACCCAGTTATAACATGGCGGTGGCTTCACCAAAAACTGCCACCCATAGCCATACTTCTCGTTACTAGTTATATATTCCCCATTTTTTATTTTTTTGTAGTTGGTCTATACGTTGTTTACAATTCTGTAGATGCTACCAGTGAAAATAAACACTAATTTGTACCATCGCTCATTATCTACACATTCTTGCCTGTTACTTGGGACAGTTTTCTAGTCCAGCGCTTTCAAAATTGGCCCATGATGTCCTAAAGTAAGATGGTATATTTTTTTCCCCCGTTCTCCCCTGATGGGGAAATTTGTCGACGGTGATTGGTGGATACACCTCCAGGTGAATCTCTCTATGTGTATTATCTCGCCCTTCTTCTTCCCCTTTTTTCTTGTTATTGTTGAGTTAAAGGTATAAATAGGCCTATGGCAACCGGCACCTTTTCTTCCTTTTTTTTTTTTAATTAATGTGTGTGTACACGTATGGGGAATATTTATATTACATATAGGTTTTAGTGGTACTTTTTTTTTGTTATTTTTTTTTTCGATCTGGTTTTTTGAACTCCTTTCTCTTTTCATTGGTTCTTAGTTGTTGAAAAACTTGGGCCCACCAGTGTGTGTAGACAGGTCCTTATTTATTGTGTTTACCAACTATTATTTTTTTACCAAAAAAAAAAAACAATTAAGCACTGGTTTGGCGGCGCTTAATTGTGCTATTCTTTCCGGCCAGGAATTCATATCACGTGACTTTGTCTTTTTTTTTCCGTAGGGGTTATTAGTGTGGGGTCAATTTTTTTTTGTGTGGGAGGAATGTGATAGTTCACGCTTTGACAAAGAAATATCAATTCTTTTCATGTTTGACCCTGTTGTATTTGTCTGTGTGTGCACAACTCAGAGACAATACAGCACCTGTTTTTACACCCTTTCCTTCACACACTCTTCTCCGAAACTTGGGGGGTGGGAGGATTTCGTATTACGTGCTTATTCTAGGGAGGCTTTTAAAGTGAGCCCGGCGGACTTCTATTTCTAAAAGCAGTGCCATTTTTTTATTCCACTTTACAAATAACCCCTGTACGGCTGGGGGACCATTTGATAAAAAAAATAGAGGAGCCATTACGTACATGCTGATTGCATTTCTAGTAGACACCAGTGCATCCATGAATGGGCTCATGTCCGACGGACTTTGCCATCTGGACTGTGCTAAAGCGGGTGTAGAATACTTTATCAAGAAACGTAACAACCATCGGGAAGACAAGTTTATGTTGGTAACTTATGAGGATGGACCGGATAGTATCAAGGTAAGTCAGGACCATATTCTGATATGGTATCACTAACTCCGCTGGTGCTTTATAATTGATTTTATTTTCTTTGGAAAGGTGTGGTATTGCAGATATCACTGTTATTGCAAGTGTGTCACCATTAATGTTTATTAAGCGGATGGAGTTTGGCGCGCATCAGGTCATGAATACTACAGTCGATACAAGGGTGTGTTCGTTGACGGAGGGAAGAGGAAGACGAGGTTAGTCTAGAGAGTGGAGTGCGGGTGACCCAGGTTATCCAACTGAAGCTGATGCATAGTGTGGGTGAGTTGTCGAAATGGGACCTAGCACCTATAGCCCTGAATACATTGAATATGGTATAGTGGCTTAACAATGACCATCAACAAGAAAAGCAAATCGGGACTAGATCTCATCAGTTGCACGATATCGAGGAAGACGGATAAAACATATGGTTGACCAAGTCGTACCCAGTTACAGTCATCACTCTGCCTTATTTTTAATCAGCGTATTGTACGTCTGTGGTTGCACTATCCCAGTATATAATGCTGAAGTTACCACACTCCATTCAATTTTTGACGTCATTCTCCTCGCTTCAATTTCTGGTGACATTCCACCATCGTGTGATCAAAAGGAGAATAATTTATCTAATATGTATCCGTATTCATGATGAACTAATGTACTAACCCTGGATGAAATACACCTATGTTTTTCCTGGTTCTATCTGTATTGACCTAATTACACCTGTAGGCCCAATTTCGCGAATCGTCATACGTTCTACTTGAACAGCTTAAAACAGTCTGCGCCTACGATATGTTCAACGGGGGCAAGGCCCTGGGCGATATTTTCGACCAACTCTCCCTCTACCGAGTCATTCAGGGCATGGATACATTCGGTATGGGTCGTCGTCCCTGGGCTTCTGAGCCCACCTTGATTATATGGTTTACCGACGGACGTGCTATGCTTCAGCCCAACCGAATTGCCGATCGTCTTAATATTCCTGGATTAACCACACCGGGGGCCGACCGGTACTGTGAACCCTTCCGATGGGATCACCGGCTATACACAATCTACCTCGACGGAACAGGCTCACAACAAACGGAGCCCCAGATCAATCTCATGTGTGATATAATGGGCGGTACCACAATTCGGGTATCGACCTTGAGAACACTTCAACAGAGTATTGATACTATGTTGGGCACGGGTAAACCCAAGGATGTCATTCCTTCACTTCCTTTTATAGCCCAACCCAACGGAGTATTGGTGAATTTCGAAAGTATTCGAAGTGCTTCGCCCAACGACCCTACCACGGCCCTATTCAATATGAAAAATAGTCGACGGATGATCACTTTGGCCGGTAGTGCTGGCGCTCGGAATACCGGATTTTTCCCCATTCCCGAAAATTACTGGCCGGATGGATCGGCCCACTCATCTCCACGCCGTGCCCACCCAGTTCTCCTTTACGACCCCACCCACAGTTTTGTCCATATTCCCCCAGGGTTCCCCTTTGACAAGTATGTTGTGGAGAGTTGTCCAATGACCCAAGACTTGCTTAAACAACCGCTTAATACCCACTGGCCGGTGTTGGTCATGAATAGTTACAAAAATCCCGGAGTGGGATTCCCCTTTGGTTTCGTACGGGCCAATTCCTTGCATACGATGGTGAATTTGTATATTTTGCCCTACAATTATCCGATGTTATTTACCTTACTCGAACAGCTAAAGAAATCCCCCGGACAGACTCTGCATCCCAAATGGTGCAAAGAGTTTGCGGATTATTTGGAACGCAGCCCGGTGTATTATTTACCCTTTTTAAGGAATGCCCTCCAACTCTACGGCTTGGTCGAAGTGAGTAGCCCACAATGGGGACAGAACGTCCAGGCCATTGTCAAACGTCAAGAAGATACGTGTAACGCCATCAAAGCAGACAGTGCTCGATTGCTAACGATGACCAAAAAGCTATTTTGGAGTTTGAAAAAGTCGTTACGGACGGGTCCTGGTGGTCTGTATCAACTTATTAATAACGCATTTGACGTTCCCCGAGAAAATTTATTGGATCAGTTGCAAAATATGCGGAAAGTGTACAGGCGCAATGTTGTGAGTGGCACTATGACGCGAGGCCAACCATGGTTAGATCACCTTGAGGAAGAAACGAATCATTCGAAGCCTATTGCCATTATGGGCAATTTCCAACCGGTTATGAATGAAAATATTGAACAAGAACTACGGGACCCGTGGGCGGACGAGGAACAACTTAGAAAAATCCGTCGTACGATGTTTGGCAATCCGTACGTTCGGTTGGATAAACGCAGCGGGTTAGAAAATGTCAATGAAGATATGGCGTTGGAATTAAACGAATCGCAGGACGCACCGCCACCGCAACCTACCGCACCTCGGCCCCGGCGTCGGTTACGACTACGTACCATTGGCAAGGGGAGCGCACTTACGATGGATCGTAAACGCAGGTTGGATTCCCTTGATGGTGGTGGGGATACGACAGTACCGTCAGGACAACGTAAATGGCCGACAAGGGCGATGGACACTGCAGAAGATCAGATCATGTCGTCACAGGATATATCTTTTCCTGAGTTGGCTCCCAAAAGCGAGGAAAGTATTTCGGAGTTTTCGGTAGAGTTGGAACCTAAAAAATCTACTGCTATGGTGGAGGATTCAGTATCTGTGGAATTAGAACCTATTGTGCCCGAGCCAGTGACTCCTGTGACACAAATGATCGAGCCGTCCATCGCACAAACCCCAGAGCGTGTAGAGGGATTCTCTGAAGAAACCCTGTCCGAAACTTTGGTGGTATCGTCTCGCCAAGCGATACCGTGTTCCACGAAACCCTCACTTTCCCCTGGCTCACCCGAACCTTCTGATATCGATATTTTGTCGTCATGGAAATTGGCCATGTCGGAGGTAGTGACTACAGAAACACCAAAAAGTGTCCCTCTGTCTTTAGTAGAAACTAAAGGCGATCTCCCACCTCCACTCCCTGATGTTAGCACTTCTCAACCAAAACAATATCCAGTACCTCCGCAATCACGTTCTACTTTACCTTATTTAATGGGAACCAGCCGAATAGTCCCCAAGGACGGTTCCCTTACAAAGGATAAATCCGAATCGGCGGACAGGACAACGGAAATGGTAGGTGGTGGGTCAAAGCATCTCTTCCGGTGTGCCACCATCCCGGTGAGTAGCGGAACTGACCGCACCAGTGGACTTTCATCCAGCGGAAGTAACAGCCAAGCTCGACCACCCCTATTAGCTCATAGCACACCGCTGACGCCGGGCGCTTCCCATTCTATTCCCGCGCTACCTGCTCAGTCCCAACGTAAAGAACCCAGTGGCAATATACCATTGACCACTGAAATAGTGAGTGGAGTAGGAGGGGGAGGACCTCTACGTAATAGCGGAATAGGGTTGGCCGGACATCTTGGCCTGAACCGGGTAAACGGCGCCGCTAATATATCGTCATCATCGTCGACTTCAGGGAAAGCTGGTGGTATGAATGGGAATACGTCAGCGCCTGGGAATGGCATGATACGGGAACCATTTGGTAAATTCAAGCAGGATTTACTCAAGGATTTAAAAAAGGACCAAAAGAACTATGATGAACGGTCTATTTTACGCAAATTGGGTCAGGTGGAGGTCACCCATTCCTTTAGTAGTGGACAAAAGCGATCATTGGTGAACGCCTGCATTACCATTGCGCGGGGACTACGGCGACGGGCAATTGTTGACAAATTGGAACGAATGAATCGATCCTTTGGTTAATAGTAAATTGGTTTTTATATTGGGAAAGCCCGACGGACAAAGGTGTACGTGTGGTATTGCATGTGACTGCTTCCTACCTTGTTTTATTTTTTTTCTTTAGTGTTCACTTGGATCGTGTGAGAGGTTGGCTACCGTGAGGCGTATTCATATGACGATAATATCAGCGACGTATGTGGATTCTAGCCGCTATTGAGGGTGGATGTTGTTGATGATACCAAAAATGAATGGGGGTGGGATGAGCGATAGAGCCAAAGGAATAACACCCACGTTTGTAAAAGAGCCTACATACATTTTTGCGTTTCTATATAATTTCGATAGTGAGATGTTTTCTCGGTTTTTGTATATGTTGTGTGTTAAACAAGACTAGGTACCATGTTAAATTCCTTTGGATGGCCGACTTTAAACCCTCTCTATACTTGAACAGCTTCCCGTTATTGTTCTTATATTGTCTCTCTGTTTTTTTCGCTCTGTAAATTAATTATCATCATTTTTTGTCTTTTTTTGGCAGTGGATAGCTCATTCTCCTTGTGAGATGGGGGGGGGTGATAACTGGCAACATTATAATAACAATATTAGTTTCTATAAATGGTTCATTTTGCTTTATTTAGAACGGAGAAATTGACCTAAATATCAGCTACATGACAGAGGTCTTTAGTTGCCATCGATGCGGAAAGATCCGGGTTCAATAGCAGGATGGAAAATTGACGTGGTACAGAATAAAGCAAAAAGGATAAAAATTAATAATTAACACATTGGTAACTCTCTACATTTAGCAGTATAGCTGGTGGGTGATTCACACACGGGAATCAAGTAAATAATGAATGTACCCCTTTACCAATAGTCTCACATTGTGAATCAATGAGTGGTGATGGCTCTCGGAAAATGACCATCATCTACGGATAGCAAACAAGTGAAGAATAATCAACGTAATCAAAGTAAGTGGGGATAGGCCAGTGGCAATGAAACACGGGAACAGTCACATTAGCACAGCATTCCAATGAAAGCCTCTAATCAGTGATAGAAAGTACACTTTTAAGATTATCCCAGGGCATAACGGAGACCTGCTGACATCTCCCTCTTATAATCTAACACCTCCAATTTCCCAGTGATTAAAATAGTGACAAGTGGTATATTTCACTTTTTGCTTTTTGTTTTATTTTACAGTTTATGAAAAAATGTGAGAAATGTGATTTTGTAAACTACACAACATAGAATGTTAATGTAAACTAGGACCTGCTACGCCAAGATCTTGTGGGTAATGGAATAGTGATGCGGTAGTGAAGGGAATAATAAAAAACACATACTACCCCTTAAGTAAAAATCAGTTCGGTAAAGCCGGCATAATATTACCACACCTACACACAACAGTAACTACTGTAGAACATAATGATACAGAAAGTAATACAACGAATACCATGACATCTCCACTGCCATCAGTAGGCAAAAACGCACCACCTATCCTTTTAACCAACACATTAACACTACCTCCAACTATTTGCCTGCCTAGCTAGTTGGTACAAGGGTGGTATGTCACTTGTACGCCATTTTAGTGGGACTGCTTTCGTTCCCTTTTTGGGTTCCTAGGAAGCGGTACGAAGGTAAAGCGAACCGGATCCTGTACAATAATTGCTGCTGCTGGTTCGGGAAAAGGTCGACTGGGATAAGTTAAACCTTGGAGGTGAAGCCAGTCGGTACATGGGGAGTTGGCTGTTACCGTTGAAGGCCACACTACCCCGGGGAGAAAAGCCCGACGAAGACGATGGTGACGGTGTGGGGGATGTAGTGGTACCCGCCCCACTGCCCGCGTTAGAATAACAATAGTAGGTACCTGGAGAAGGTCGGTAAGCTTGGTGGTTGCGAATGGCAATAGGTCGGGTGGTGTATTGGGGAACGGCACTTGCATACGCCCCGCTGGTACTGGCTCCACCGACTAGTGTGTTCGGGGCTGAGTACAAGGCGGTGGAGCCCACAAAGGTGGTTGGACCGGTAACATTGCCGCCGCGGGGGGTGTTAGCCTTAAGGGCGTACAGGTTACCACTGGCGGGAGACAGACGCAGTGGTGAGGACGAGGATGAGGAACACAGTGAAGGTGGAGTATTGGCGTCCAGGGCTTTGCAGGTTTCACTGCAATAAAGCGACGTGGCCTCCCCAAAGGGAGCGTCGATGTGCTTATCACATACGATACACCAGTTCGTATCCATGGCGAAGTGAGGTAAAATGAAATAATGGATACCCGGGAAAGAGAGGGGGAATTGTAAAACAAGGTAAGAAGGCCAAAAAACCACGAATGCACTGGTGAATAAGGAAATTCAGGAGCCGGTAAATTAATGTGAAGACATGGATAACCAAAAGAATATATATATATAATTTCGCTAAACAAAGCAAAGTAATAATGCAGACGTTAAACGAGTTATCAATGCTAATACGGACGATCGAATCCAAGTTTAATTTTTAGAAACGCAGTAACGCCAAGTAAACCAAAAACTAAATAATATATCCCTGACATTAATAAAAAAATAATAATTAATCAGTCGACTATGAATGTTATGCTAGGGAATAAATACGGGGGGAAGCGGGTAATCTTCTTATAATAATGCCAATGGAAGAAAGAGAAAGGCGTAAGTCACCAACCGCAAGGGAAAGTCACAGTTTCAAGTAGAGTACAGTGTCTGAAGGGAAAGTGGAAACGGACCCCTATTTATACCAACAACAACAATAACGGAAAAAGCAAGAGGGACCAAGCGCATATACTCGAAAGCGAGAGAAAGGGAGAGGGGAACTGACGTGCTTTCCATGAAGATGAGATGGAGTGACTCAGTAAAAAGAAGGGGGGGACCCTGACGACAACCAAATGGGATGGGACGGGATGGGATGGGGTGATTCATTATGAAACGACCGAAAAAAGGTATTACTGTTTGGTCGGGTGGCAATTATGTGCGACAAGTTTCTCATTACCACACGTCCAATCATGTCCAGAGGATAATATCGCTTCAGCCCATCACCGGCCGGGTGATCTTCTTGACCTGGCTGCGCATCTTACAAAGAATCGCCTATGAACGGGCTCCCTTGGCTGCGCCTGTCTAATTCATACGATGGCGTTAAAAAGAAGAATCTTGACGTAAGTAGCTGGCCATTATTCTAAATAATATGACTCTACACTGCAATGAGAGCCAATAGCACGCTTACCCAATGCTGATGTGTGCTTTCCTATTCACTGTGGTATGTTACGTGGTTCTTCCTAGGATAATCCTCTTTCTAGCCCACGTTGACTATGACTGAGTTTATTCCCATATCATTTAATTAATAATCAAGTGGATGGATTAAATTTCGAAACCTAACCAAGGGGGTGGTGGGGTCTGCTCTTCAACACTGCACAGCGTCCAATCTG
Organism: Dispira simplex; assembly: GCA_027478255.1. Classification (NCBI taxonomy): domain Eukaryota; kingdom Fungi; phylum Kickxellomycota; class Dimargaritomycetes; order Dimargaritales; family Dimargaritaceae; genus Dispira; species Dispira simplex. The sequence continues at coordinate 9,250 of JAOPJG010000251.1, read as the reverse complement.
GACCCATCTCGCGAGTCACGCTCAATTGATTATTAGAGTTGGCTGCATCCACAACCCCTGGCGTCAATCCCGCTGGTGCAACTGAGAAGGGTTTTGTACTTTTATTTACTTTGTAAGGATGACCTCGTTGGTATCATGGGCACCCGCGTGTGCTCTTCCCCCCTCCCCTTTCCGTCACAAACACACCCACCCACGCACATTCACATACACCGGTGGGAACCCAATGCCCGAGAGTACAACAGCAATAGCAATTGACCCTGATGGGTGTGGATAGGTTGGAATGGTCCGTCGATTATGTGCGATAATAAAGAATAGAAGTAAGGGGGGAGAGAGACCGTTTGCAGAACTGCACCACGTCATAGAGGTATATGATACCCGCTATGCCAGGGTTACTTGCGAGCCACCCCGTTGTCATTCCAACTTGGGCCCCCAACATGTATTCACAGTACGGCTTTTATTTAGATTTTGAACCGGGTTTGCCATTACATTGCTCACCCTTAGCATGATAACACATTCTTTGTCCAGTTCCCGGACCTACCGTATCTTTGCTTATATTCGCAATACTACTTTTTTCCTTGTTTCTAGCAAAGCTCTTATAACTGTGGAATAAAGGGGGAAGAGTGAATGGGCAAGGAGTGGTGCAGGGCACTGCCTGGAATTATCCCTTGGGACAGCTCCATCATCACCACTGCTTGGGGGATACCCCAACTCCACACCCGCTTGTGAATGTAAGTGTATATATTAACGTGGGGACATAGAAAAGGGTTCTCTTTTTCACTCTCTTTCCTTTCCGTTCACTGAGGGGATCCGCGCCAGTTAACGAGGAGGGGGGGGCTTCTATATTGGCGAGCAAAGAGACTGGTGAAACGCCATAAGAGAGCAGATGAAAAATTATCGTTCATGATGGCGTCAGTTTAACCGAGTTCGATCTACCAGATGACACTATTATGGTGGGAGGGAGGGTGCCATTCAGACTATGATTGAGCATTTTTTTACTTCCGAGCTTCATGTGGGACTCCTCCAAAGCCACTTTGGTAGTTCGGTTTTTCATAGGCGGATGTGCTGCTGCCCATAATGACTAAAGGTGTGGGTATGACAATACAGACGGACAAAGAAAATTACAATAGTCCAAGGGAGAGGGGACCATTTGTCCTGTGATGGGAACTGTCCTGGGAGTGGTTGTGTCGCCCAAAGCAGGGGAGGCATTCTAACCACTGATGTGTGGTAGTACGGTTCAGAAAAACCTACCTCAACTAACTGATAAACTCATACCACTATCTTGATAGCGAGATTTCTCACATTTGGAAAGATTATTATTCTTTATTTTTTTTTGGGGGGAGGGGGAGGGAGGAGGTCACATCTACCCCTCCCCCCCCACAAACTCTGCATAATAAAGATATGATACGATTAGCCCCAATTCAATTACGTCGTGGTGGAGATACAACTGGAATGGGGGTCACATCAGGACTATGGTTGGGATGGGATGAGGAATCATTGACTCGGGATAAGTGTGCTCACCCGCCACGGTATGACAATGGTACCTTCTCTTTTTCTTTCCTTCCGTTTACCCGCTGTTAGCTTCAGACATCCGCCACATTGGAGCGGGTTTCGATTGTGTTCTTATCCCACCGCGATTTTAAATTCTGGAATGGAACAAAAGCACTTTCGCTCTCCATTCTGATAAGTTATCCTTTCGGCAGTTACCTCAGTCTTTCCCTTTATGGGTTTTATTCTATTTTCTTCCACTTTGGCCGTCGGAGATTTTGGGCGAATCTTTGCCCTTGTTCTTGCCCTCATTGTCTGGTTCGTCTGTGTGCTGGTTAGTTTAGGGTGTGTAAAAAGTGACCATACATCTCATCATATACCATCCGATATGACCGATATCAAAAAGTTTGAGTAAAACCTTTTGACCTAGTGATAAGTTGAAGACTGAACTTGGGGTTCATGCCACTTTTCCTCGGACATGAACTGTTCATCCCCAGTCAGTTCTTCTACGTAAATCCGGTATTACCCTGTTCCCCAGTTTAAAATATTTGAACTACACGTCAGAATCTTATAGATTATGCCCAATCACTGGACAAGCAGCAACAGCCAAGTGGATGGGGCGAGGGAACCCAACTTTACCAATTCGGCATTATTGTGTGGGGTGATAACGGCAACAATGAAAATACAATACACTCCAGTATGTACGGAGTCTACAATGATTTTCATATTTCCAACCAAAATATTTTACTGCCCAACTCCCCTTTTTTCACCTGGATTAGACCCATGTTTCATGGCGTCAATATCTCAACAGATGCAACCAGAGGGAGTAAGGGGGCGGTTCCCAGTTAAACTGTAAAGGCTACGAGGAGAAACTATGCTCATAGTTTGAAACCAGCGGCCTAAGGCATATGGGTCTGCGTGCATGGTGGAGAGTCTCCCACTCTTGTGCCTTCCTTGAACCAGCCCTGACCTCCACGTACCCTTCACCCCCCCCCTTGGTTAAGGAGTGTGGGCGGTACAACGAAAGGAAAAATGAGTGGCCACCGGTAAACCCTTAAAAGTTTCCAAGTAACACAGCCATTGTTCACACTGGCCATATTCTCTTTTCCCACCATTTTTTATTCCCCAAGGGCCATTCCTTTCAGGTTTCCCATTTGGGTGAAGCACTGCGAATGGCTTTCACCCTTTATAGTTGGGCTCTCCAATCAAACCTTGAACCGAGACCATCAGGTCCTCCTCTTTGCGCAGAGATCGATGGGATAAGTGCTATACAGAAACAGAGTCAGAGGGAAAGTAGACAACTTCTTGTGTGGATGTGGATCATTATGTTTGGACCCGTTAGAATGAATATAATGACACCACCTATTCCCAACTTTATTGCACAGAGAAGCCAATATTATTGTAAAAACTAGGTACCAATGGCGATGCAATAACTCTCCTATTTTTTCCTTGTAGTGGACACACAACTCTATTACTTCCGAATTAATAATGAATCAAGCGTGGTAAATTGAATGAATTGTAATAACTACGTCTCTCCACTCCAGCACAAACTCATTTTGCCCGCGTCTATCGAGTCACTGGAAATGCTGTAAAGTGCACTTGATGATTATTCTCATTGTTTTGTGACCGACCGCCCTTCCACCCAGTCACACCCAGTGGGATGTACTATCATGTATCCATTACCTAACCCTATCCATATTGTCTTTCCCCCATCGATATATTAACAAAATAAAACGTACCATCTGACGCCAAGCTTATCGAATCCATGGGAATGAACGCCCCCCCCTCCTCAGAGTGTCCGTGGCTGAGACACTCTCCAAAAGGGTGGTGGGTTATGCACCAAACGAGCAAGGTCAACCTTGGCCTCTAGAAAAGCGGGATAAAAATACCAAGAATGATTCCCAGTCACATCCACTATTCTGTAATTGTTACCTTAATCGATGGACGAAGGACGGAGTGGTTGACTATACCAAAGAGGATACATTTATGTGACCTGGTAAAGTGGGCTCATTGAAATAAGTAAAACATAAAAGGAAGGGTAGTAAAATAGTGGGATGGATGGTCAAGGGACGGAGCAGAGAGGACCAGACTCCACAGAACCAAGTGACGTACAAGCTTTTCATCCGTCATAGACTGGCTGGTACAGTATATCCCTATCAATATGACTTTTTAATGAACACTGAAAGATGATTGTGGCTGTGTGTAGGTGGGCACACATCAAACAGTTGTACTCACATGTTGCTTTCTAATTCTTTCCTTCTTCATTTCTCGACCAGGTCCGACTGGGGTCTTATGATTTAGGAGAGCATGTCAACAACCCTGATCACATTTTCATAGTCCCGACACCTTTGGATTACTGACAGATTAAAGTCACCGGGTGCTCCTATCCTCTTCACTCACCCACCCGTATTAACATCCATTTTTAAACTCGTAACCCAATGCGGGGTCATATGGTGTCAATGTAGTCTTGTTTTAGACATCTATTTACGTTTTCCGTCATTTCACTTTTCCATAATACGCTTATTTTCTTCCCTAATATTGTTGTATTCCCCCTCTCTTTCTGTTTCACTGGATTGTTTACGATTGTCCAACAGTTCTCAGGTCCCTGTTGTTTATTCCAAGTTCCTTATTTACTCCTTGTCCATGGTACTGACGGTCAATAAAACCTAAATAAAACTATAAGAAATATAACCATAGACCAGTGAAAAAAGGGATTATAATATATCTACAAGTAATAAATAATCACAGGAGGCCATGATATTGGTCAAGTGGCGCACGACAATAAACGATAAGTCCTTGGGATTCCAAATGGCCACATAGTGTCTCTTAATAAAATGACAAATATCCGTTGAAATCATTGTTTATCAAAACCAGTGGGAAACGGTGAAATATGCTGAATTTCTAGGGGGAAATATCAGTGCATTCCGTTCCCATCTCTTCGCGACTTATGAAACATTCGTATTTTTACCAAAACCTACGTACGAATGTAAGCTAATTTCCCGCCTTTCTTTCAGTAGTAAGACGTACGGAATGCATATATATTTTTTGATTCATAAAACAAGGTAGCATTGTGGAAATAACCTCATAGTAAAGAATAAGTGGAAGTGGACATATGGGTGATTTTTTTTCGACTATATAGAGATTTAGAGAAAAAATATACCAATTACAATGTAACCAATAGGATATTGTGAGAGACCCATTCATCTTTGACGGATTTATCTCTATATAGTGGAAAAAACTACCCATATAGAGGATTCGGAGGAAAAAAATATACCAACTACAACGTAACCAATAGGATTTTGTAAGAGACCCATTCAACTTCGGCAGATTTATCTCTATATGGGTAGCTTTTTTCTGACTATGTAGGGATAAATCCGCCGAAATTGAATGGGTCTCTTACAAAATCCTATTGGTTACGTTGTAGTTGGTATATTTTTTTCCTCCGAATCTCTATATAGTCGAAAAAAATCACCCATATGTATGTATTTGGAGGGCTAACCAATGTAGACCTGTTTTGAAAGCAATAAAAGATTGACCGATGGGTTGAAACAACAAAAAATCCCAGGGTAAGTCACTCGATTTGGAAGTTATGTGATTTCGTAGGAGTTTCCTAATACCTGTGCGCCCTCCTCCTGCTACACTGGTGCAGTTCGCCGGGATAACCCAAGAGGTAGCTACCAAACTGATACAGTCAACGATAGAAAAAGTAGTAATGCTTCTACCTGACGTAAGTATTCAATGATACCATCCATGATTTCTCTGGCTTTGTGTTTTTTTCACACTCCTTCGGCTTCCTAATGGATGAAGGGCTAGCTACCGACGACCCGAGTCGTGGCGATCTATATGGAGTGCGAGCAAGATATTGGTCGGCGATCTGGGAACCTTAACAAAGGGTTGAACTGGTAGAATAATGCAGTTCGCTTGCTTATTTTCCAAACATAACACATCAGGGAATCCAGTTTCATCGACTATGCATCATAAAAAAAGGAAATCACAGAGTATAGCGAAGCAATTCGGTAAATATACTGTGGAATCAAACTGAAAAACAAAACAAGTTACATACGCAAGGGGGGACGTTTTATGGACAATACTTAACCTGATATGTTAGTTAATGACTAACAGTAGGAGATGGACCTCATAACTGTTAGTAATGGTGTCATTTTCGTGTTTGGGTTTATTAAAAATATAAGCTAATGCTTGCTCGGTCATTACACATGCCTTTTCTCCTTTTCATCTTGTCACCGTTTCTCTGCAGGGGCACTATGTGTACATACATTGCATATTAAGTTTCATTTACCAGCCTACTATTAAGCGTTGAAAGTGATGTATTTATGTTGTACATTCCTGGAAAAGAAATTTAACCTCTGAAGCATTACAAAATAAAATATACACTAAATTTTTTGCAAAGCAAGTGGAAATAGGCACTACTGAACAGAACTTATATCGTGATAAGATAGGGTAAAAAATAATTTTCGACTAATATTACAATAGACGCAATTTGAAATGAGGGTATCACTGACCACGGTAAAACACAAACGCTTTTGTTTTACACAGGGTGATATTCATCTAATGGATACGCCAATATAACTAAAGCAAGTAATAAAAACATACGATGACCTGTGTGTGAGTAGGCAAAGGCAAAAAAGTGGTTCAGAAAGAAACTAGGTTAGAGATACGTTTGCTTTATTTTCGTGTGTACGCGTGTGTGGGTAGGTGGGGGAAAAAGTAACCAACCGTCTCCCTTTTGCCAAACAAACGCATCAGAAATTTCTGCATGGTGTCTCCACGCTTGTTTACCTTTATTCACCTTGTCGAACCTGGGATTTGGTGGTCCTTTTGTGTTTGTTGAAGCATGTCAGTCACCTAACCGACTGCTACTAATACCCCATCCGGTAAACAACCCAGGATGTAAAAAAAACGTAAGCATCGTGACAAGTAGCTGAGTTACATTGTTTTCTACCCAGGGATGCTTGTTGGAGGAGGGGGACTAAAGTGTATCCCACTTGTCTATAAGCTATTGGTCATATCCATCCCCTGGGCTGTTATCAGGGATTCAAAAGTATGATTTATTACTCTCTATCCCTTTTCGTATAGCCAAGTTTACTTAGATGACTACCGCTACATTGAATAGATAGGCGCCTGTAAGCCCTTATATCAGCAAACCTGATCTAATAGATCATTACCTTGTTTTTCTATTAGTTTTGAACAACACACAGATAATCGAAACGTTTCCAAACTACACACTAATCAACCAATGTAAAAAAATAAATGAAGGACTTGCCAGGTGGAACCATAATACTATTAACTGCGTCATGGGGTTGGACGTCCCAGTGTTGTCCTTGCGCATATGTTAGTTTGGCAATAGATGATAGTCAGCTGCCTTTGTGCATTTCACAAAGAGCGAGCCATAGAACCGGAAGGCATTCATGCGAGATAGGGGCTAGTGTGCTTTCGTGTATGTGTATGTGTATATACATGTTTACATGTTTACCTGTTTTCATAACATTTTCCTCACCTAAAGGAACCATTCGTAGTCAAGCGACTTGCGTTGTAGGATAGGCACGCAGGTGGGTAAATACCAGAAACGAAAGGGAAATAGACATACTATGTACGATCATGTACATACCTGCCCTTTTGCGAGTTTTCATCATATTTTCTGTAACGTGACCTTGGACACACATATTTCCAAAAGGGCAATTGGGCAGCCTATATGTGATGTATTTTATCGTCCATTTCTCACGATGCCCCAAACAGGGAAATCAGTCGACCAACAAACTTTAATTTTGGAATGCATGAACACCAACCATAGCTTTTTTCCGATGTTGCACATATGCTCTAGTTTAGGACTTACAGGGTTTTACAGTAGGTAGGTTTACATGGTAAAGGATGGCAATGGTGACCCTATCTTCTCCCCTTGGTGTAAATTGGGCGAAGGAGGGCTTCTCCCCGAAATTCTCACTTAGGTCATAAGGATTCCTTTTCCCCTTTTCGGAGGCTTCATATCTACCGTGTGGTGACATTATGAAAGTACTGTTGTGAGCCAGGGGGAGTGGTACGTAGATGTCATTCAGTCTCTAGTGGTCATATGTTCTTTTCCACCGATTATAACGAGCCAGGAGAAAAGCATACAGTACATCATCATCATCTCTCTCTCTCTCCAAAATACACCAAATCGAAAGCCGTATATTTATCGCCGTATTATGTTTATTTAATCTGTTCATAATGAGCTTCAAACTTGTTATCGTAGATTTCTCTTGATAATAGCACTAATGCACTCGTGGTACAACTGGTCAACAGCTACATTACATATCGATTCTTGGCATTTTTCAAGGGTTCTAATAGTAGTGCCACCCAGTTGATGAAACGGGGAAAGTGGTTAACATATTACTGCTGTTTTGGCACGATAAAGAGTTTCACCACGGGAGGAAAAATGGGGAAGGGTTACTATTGCTTTATGTTTTTATCTAGAAGTGATTGTTCAATGGAGCTGCTGTGAAACTCCAAGAAAGAAGAAATGTGAAAAAATATATATGAAAACTAGAGTGGCTATGCCAGTCCTTGTCCATAAGAATTTCCACGACTGGTAACCATGATTTTACTGTGGTTGTCTCCTAAATCATCAGCTTCGTATTCCAAGGTAATTTAGACGTAAGGATAGACAGAGATAGGAGATGTCCTATCACCACCAGGAATATATGTACAGTATATATTTGCATTACAAATGAGCTACCTAGAAATTGCCATTTCTCATGATCAAACATGAGTGGTTTGTACATGGTTGTCTCATACACATCCTTTCGTCGGTGTACCATGAGTTGCTTAAAAATCATTGCCTAAAAACCCCCCTGAAATTCAGGTTAAGTGGAAGTAGGTCTTTGCCGACTGTTACCCTTATTATCGTCGTCACTGAGAAAAATCATTCATAAAATGGCCATAGTAGCACTGCAATCCCTGGCCCATCGAAATCTACATAATTTATGGTAGGTCCGTTCGAGAATATCTCAAGGATACACTTGTTCATACTAGGTTTTTGAGAACACCTTCATGCTCCACAGTAACCGTTGGTAGATTTCGAACCACCCTGGCTGGGCTCTCCTGCAAAATTAGCTGCAGGGAATTCCGATACGAGTGTGCCGATTTCGTCATTATGACAATATCTTGGTTAAAGATTCACCTTGACTCACACTCGACAGATTCGGTACCCTACTGGTTCACATTACTATTCGAGACGCTTTGCAAATCAAACCATAAGAATACCGAGTGGATGTCATTCCGCTAATTTTTGCCGTGTTGTATATTCAATAGTGTGGCTAGTGAAATTGAGGTTTTGCTAAGGGAGAGTTTCCTCCATACACCCTTCCTAACATCAGCTAATACGATAATCACCATGTCCATGCTGAACTCACAGGATAGTGATAGTGGGGAATGATAGTCTGAAATCCGAATGGAAATCTTACACATATAAGCGTTCGTTACATTTATGATGAGCTCAAAAAAAAAGTAATAAAAACTACCCAACTCAACCTGCAATTTAACACTATACTAGAAAGGCCAAAGAATAGCATTTCAATGGAAATGCCAGAATTAAAAGCAAGTCACTAACACAATATTCAAAAATGAACCACACTCCGTGCTACAAGAGAGTGGGCCAATCTGGAAGGTAGAGTGGATCCACGAGGGGCCACACGGTGGACACGTCGAAAAGTTCAATAAACTGCTGGTCCAAATTCCTCGATTTAGGATGCGAATAGGCCCGGTATTCATT
>JAOPJG010000250.1:0-32151 GCA_027478255.1 Dispira simplex | reverse complement strand
GCTGTAAAAATTACTAAATAAAGCAAGTCGCGGCTTTGAAAGCCGTCTTTCCCATGATAGAAGGGATAACGTGACAATTGTCACACCTTTGCCCTAAACTGTTACACAGAGGAAAAAAGAAGTACCCATTTGGAGCAACGATGTACCAATTAAGGCAGCATGAGTTTTTAAGGGACATATTTTGCACCAGTGGATTTTTTCGCTATTGGATTAAAAATAAAATTACCCATATTTTCATTGTGGTCAATATAAATACTGGCAAATGCACACCAGAACATAGCGGTCTTTCTTATGCTTTATTTTAACACCGTTGCTATTCAGGCACTACACCACGGTCTTTCTTTTCTATCTTTACAACGCTACTTTGAAGAGTTGTCATTTTTTTTGCAGGACTGTAGTAAACGTACTTTTTCATCCCTATCTTTGGTATTACCACCCTGTCACTGGGTTTAGTGCGCCTACCAGCTAAATGATTTTTATAACCCTGACCTTCGTGTGTTGTCTACTCCCACTATTCCTCGTTGGGAGTGAAGAACTCACTCTCGTAGAACGTCTAAACCACTTGACACAGACTACGCATAGTCTTCACGTCTGGTATACCAGTAATATGGAGCAGATAGACTCAATATACTGTCAACGTGAAGATTTTGGTACTTCAACTCCAGGTCATTGTCTTCGTAATCCCATGACAGCTGAAATCGTCGCTCCAGTTATATCCAGCAACACCGTAGATATCACCAAAAACCCTCGTGCCAATCTCGGTGGAGAATTAGTTGACACGAAAACTGAATGGGTTCTCCGGAAAGGTTATAGCAAAGTCGATTACTCCAAGCTTCCTCCACCTGAACGAAGTAAGAAATTCGTCGAGTTAACCGTTGAGAGAAGGGTCTACCAGCCACCGGAACAAAAGGCCAACACAGCTTCTGGTCTGTTTACTATCCCGTTGCCTGATGATTTTCCTGGGTTCCCATACTCCGAACCACCTGCTATTGTGTCAGATGGTGAGTTCTTGAATCTCGTCAAGGAAGCTTATGAACGGTTCGAAAAGATGATTGCCTTGAAGGATAGGCCCTTAGTGATACCGAAGTCGTCATTGCATGAGAGGCTGAGAAAATTGAGGGAACAGGCAAGATCCAAGACACATACTTTAAAACCTGCCTTACTTGAGACAGATAGAACCATACCTCAGACTAATAAATTCTTTGCTGGAGCATTGAAAAGTAAACGAGCAATTGTTCTGGTACACTGCAAACCAGATCATCCGACCACCACCTTCTACTCACTAATTTGGTACCCCGATAGCACCACTTACGACCTGACGATGTTATTCACCACGCGTTCCTATCCATATAGTACGTTTGTAAGTTTGAACCCAGGAACCAGTGTCAAGGATTGTGTGGAGAAATTTGAGCGTGATGTACTTAGTGTCAGTTCACTGATTTGCACTCCTGACACTAACGAAAATGGGAGAATAGTGTGGTCTACCCAGGAAGGGCAACAGTGATTGTTATTGATGTTGTGTAGTTTTATGTTCCTGTTGGTAGTTTTTTTTTCACTATGGTTATTTTTCACAAACTCAATCTAGATGGTATATGTATAATGCGTCACACTCAATTATAAATTACCACTCCAGTAGTATCTATAAGGTATCATGTGGGCGGAAATAGGGATAGCAATAAAGTGAAGTAAAAAGTGATAGGGCGTTAGGCAGCACTGCCAAAGTAAGTTGGTAAGATGGGTTTTTGTCTAGAAGTTCTACAGTCACACATGTCATTGCCTTGATGGATAATGTAGGGTATTCTTTGGAGATTAATATTTTAAGATTGTACACGAATTACCACATAGTACCAGTATGATGCCAAACTGTGAGTATCATTGGTAGGGTATGATGCCATCATAGAAGAGGGGGGGAGGTGTATAAGTTGTTCAGAAATATGACGTGTATATCAATTGATAATGAAAATGCCACTCTGACAAAAATCGGCGACGTATAAAATTTACCATGACTTTTGCTTACAATTTATTTTTGGATAAATGATGATGTCAGATCACTGGGTATTTTGCCGCACTGGTTGCTGTTAAATTAGAAAAAATGACTACTACTTTTATAAAGTGACTAGGAAAATAACTCCAATGCTTGAGAAACTTGTAGTTCTTAGAATAATTATGTGGAAATTCACAATGTTATTGTTATGGAAGTCTACTTTTTGATTGAATTACTAATTAGGTATTTTTTCCCGACTATATAGGGGTAAATTCGCCAGAGTTGAATGGGACTCTCATTAAAAACCTATTGGTTAAATTTGTAACTGGTACAGCTTTCCTTCACATTGCTACATAGGTGAAAAAAAGTAGCCAGTTTCCAAAACCATGAGAGCTCTATCCACTGATACGTACTGCAGGGGTGCACATCCTTAGGATTGTGTTCTTGTTTTCAAAGTGGTCATATACACTCCACCCTGGAAATCATGTCACACTGTGAATGTTACATGTTGCGAGCAGTAGCGCAACAGTCAAAAAAAGGGAGAAAGAGGGGCATTGTTGACAGGGTCGAACACCAACTATAAAACAATTGGACACTTTTCCTTTGTGGACTTGTGAAAGGGTGTGGACAGATCTCCAACTCACAGGAAATCGACTTTACACCAGCCAAACCGATTGTTTTTCTACTGTTAAACAGACTACCACCTAATATTTCACCCTTGGAAAAAAAGGGAAATTGTCAAAAGTAACCACATGCCCTTTAATAGATTGAGGGTAAGTGAGTTATAACCTGCCTTGAATACTGGTGTGTTTATTTTTTTGTCAAATTTATATTATTTCTGTTTATTTTTGATAATACCCTATTCTTTCCGATGGTGAAAATGTTGTCTAAACACCACCATAAATATGATGAAATTGCTCTCGACGTATATTTATTAAACTAGGAGAAACTCGGCAACTGCAGATGACACTAACCCCCGAAAAAACAGGTCAACAATGCAATATGTATAGGCACCCAAAACCTCTGCCTTGGTTCCAAAGCAAACCATGGCGAAATTCTAAATCCTCTTAAGACACAATCACAGCACCCGACTTTGCCGTTGGTGATTGAGTGAGTAATGGCGTGTCCTTCTTCAACGCTGCTTGGACAAGGGGTTTCACTTGTTTACGTGAGCTTTTGGTGTTCAACTGATCAAATATAATGTACCCTTTGGTTTCCAAAGTATTCAAGTCCAGGTTGCGCGGATCGTCCCGTCCCAGTAAACAAGTGGGTGGTGAGGCTTTTCCATACCGCTGTAACTGTAACTTGTCAGAGGCCTGCAAATTTTCCAACATACGTCGAAAGTCTGCCACCTTAGTGGGGTTGGTCGCCGGGGCTGCACCCCCGCCGTTGGTGATAAACTCTGGAGCGTACACCAACAATTCACGGCCAGATGCCTTGGGATTCTGCGTCATGATAAGTAATAAATCCAGCCGTTTGGCTTGGTGATACCGTTTAAAATCCCTTTCCCATGTTGGCACGCCATCCCGCTGGAACCACTTTGCAAAGGGCATAATAACGCTGCTGATGCCAACCTGATACTCGCCCATAACCCACCGTTTGTAGTCCTTGCGCAGCAATTCATCACCCGTTAGGTGCATGATGTTGACCCGCGCCCGTGTAATATCTTCATACCAGGCCTGAAAATACGCGGCCTGAGTATCGGGGTGGTTATCCATGGAAGAATCACCACGAGAGACATTGTGTAATACGATGGGAAAGGGCGCTCCGGCCGCCTCCATATCACGTGCAACGCCGTGGTTGGGTACAGGGGTTTTGGGGAGCATGCTGGCCAACGGTGGGTGCGCATAGTAAATCAACGATGCGGCGGCTTCATCCACGGGTCTCACTTTACCACCCTTTTTCAGATTGGACGTATCCGCCAAAATGGGCGCCAGCAACAAATTGAAGAGATTGGGTTGATTACGAACCGTATCCACAAATTCTCCGGTAAAACTAGCAGGAAGAGTAATAGGGCTGGTGTCATTTGCCTGAGGGTGATTGTCCCCCGATGGTAACCCTGTGCCACCCAATAAACGGTAGCCTTCTAACGTGGTCAGTGAAGTAGCCGAACCTACCATACTGACCCACCGCGGTGCAACCTTTGTACCAATGATTTTACGATCATCTTCGTGGTGGTCCAAAATACCTCGAACACATTTGGATAGAAATTTATTATCCGAGTTGGGGGATGGATGGTCCACTAAAAAAACGTGGACATTATCGCAATTCCCACCGCTTTTCAAGGTATTGAACAATTGCTGAATGTGAGGGTTGTCATTAAAGACCAAGTGGTTAGGGTCCAGCCTACCGGTTTGCTGTAGAACACGTTCGGCCTCGGGACGGATTCTGAAATCCTGCTCAGGAATATCGATAAGCGGAACAACAACGGTGTCGCCCTGCTGAGTGTTGATGTTCAAGCTGCTAATATACCGCCAGTAAGCGTAAGTGATGGCACTTATCATCGAGTCCAAATCTAATATGTTTGGTGAAGCATGTCACGGTCGATCGTATTGGGGAATCAAAATCAAAACAAAAAAATTCAAACCAAGACATATGCCATATAAATGTTTAATGCAAGGCCAATTAGTAACAGTGATGTTTAATTCGGTGTAGCGACTGATATGTCCATCTAACGGTTGAACTTTGACATAGTATGCGAAAATGAATAAGGAGGTACAATATTGCCCATAATTAACTAGTTTTACAAGAGAGCTTGGTTATCACCAAAAAAAATCATACAGAGGTTCTACTTACCAGCTGACTCGTTACCCATAACTAATACCAGGTTGGTATAACCGCCCGAAACAATAGACGACACCGCACGACCCAGGTTAGCCCGGAGTCCGGTCACGAACGTCGTCAGTGAGTTGGTCTGCGTCATGGTGTTTGGTCCTCCTGTCCAGGAGGGTATATTAGCGTTACCGTACGAGCTATAAGTCCTAACCAAAGACACGTGGTGCAGGACAATGATAAACGATACCCACAAAGTTAGTCGTCGAATATTGAAAAACCCAAGTGGTCTCATGGTGAGTATATGGTATAAGTGGTAAATATCCTTTTGTAATTTTCTCCCTTTCTTACTACACAAAAATAATATAATATTACAAGGTACGGTATCAAGTCGTCACGTTTTATGGGTATACAAGCAGATAGGAGGTTCCGTGGGGCGAATGAGGGCATGTTTAAGCTAATACGGGTGACTGAGCAAGATAAAAGAAGAAACATGAGCCCAATTAGTGACCGCCCTTAGTTTTATACCCGGTCAGAAGAAAGTGGGAATGACTGGGACAGCCGTCTGCGGTACCTACCTAGCAAATGAAGAAACAATGTGCAACAACAAGAGCAAACCACAGGATGGGGCAGCAAAGGACAAGATTTGGACATGTTCCACAACAAGTGGACAACAAAAGGTGGAGAGACCCCACTTGGGCGTTGGGGAGAGTCGCAATGCGAATATCGAAGCAACGCTTAGAAGGTCCAATTTCGAACGATTTCAGTGTAACCTCCCCCTCCACTGACCATTGGGCGGAGAGTTAGGGGCGGACCGCGCCCTTTTCAGGTAACACCCGTGTAACACTGATTGGGACCACTCCAATAACGTATCTCCATTAATTTCATGAAAAAAAAAACTATCGATATTATTTCGTAGCGAATAGATTTTTTTTTAAAAAAAGGGTGGAGATAAATCTACTCGAAATATCAAGTGTGTGTCATTGATGTAGAATGGTGGAAAAAGTTAGCCACTCAATGCACAAATGCAATCGGTGACGTAGGAGATATCATTTTACGCACTGCGTCAGTTTACAGGTACTAGCTAAATGTAGAATTCACCCTTGAAATGATTATGTGTCTCTGACCATTTCCGCTATGGCAGAGTTCACCAAAGGCCGTAAATTCACCAAGGTAGTATCTTCCTCAAGAAAATCCGCTAATTGTCTCAACATACTCCCAAGTATACCTCGCAGGTCAGCGCCAGAATAGGCAGATAAAGTGTGGCGATTGCGGTTGGCTTCCCGGGCGTAATCCAACACACTTGTGACCCAATGCTGTTGTTCTGCAATATCTTCGTTTGACGCGATAAACCAGTAACACACTAAATCCATTAAAAAGAAGACAAAACTGTACTGCTCGGATTGCAAACAATCTTCCAAAAACTGCTTCACAATCGCCCGAAACTCTTCACCGGGCGTATACAACTGACGAAAGATGATGACCATCTCTTCTAGTTCACCCACAAAGATAGGTCGGGTGACACTCGTAGCACACGGTTGAAGTAAGAGCGACAACCACTCCAACACGAGTGGGAATGACTGTGCACAAAGCGTAGGCTCGGCAATGTACAGCTGGCGGATAGCGTAGGCTTTATGAGATGGGAAAAGGTGAAGGGTCCACCAGGCCTCGATCAATTGGTCACAAGAGTCATTGTCCCGATTCGTTACGTTGTAAAGCTGATGCCACCAAAATAAGGTAGCTTGGAATCCAGTGGGGGTGGGACTGTGGATCTCAGACCAAAGCGCATCAAATATTTCACCGGCAAAGGGCGAAAGACTGTCCCGAAATCCCGGCCGCATACTAGGATCCCGGATAGCCACCCGCCCCACATAAACCCACCACCGCTGCACAAATAACGTGGGATTATGGCGTAAAAGAGAGAGGCACACCCGCTGAAATGCTTTCCAACGACGGGGGTGCTGACCAAGGTAATCCCACAGTTCGCAACTTTGTAGATGTGGCTGCAATAAGGCCATGGACTGGTAACTATGGGAATCCGTGGGGAATGAGTCCAACAAGACGGTAAGGATATCGAATTCTAGTATGGCATCATAAGTGTCCCGTAATCGATCTCGATGAGTGCGTGGGATGTGTTCAAAGTAGATCTCGGAGTGGTTGGCAAGTACGTCACTCAGTAATGCGGTAAATTCCGAACAGGATACCCCGATATCATTCATCAGAGGATATCGAGTACTAGAGATTTCCACCAAGTTTAGTAAATGATAGACAAATGGGGCACCGTAGGATGAGTGCAGGAGAGGGTGGCCGAGTCGACACAGTTTGTTCAGCGTGCGGTCGTTTAGCGTACGCTCACTCTGCTTCAGAGTCTCTAGACGGTTCTTGATGAGATTCCAAGTGATACCCAATGTCCGAATTTGGAACGTTGCAACATCTTGACCACCAGCATCTAGTGCACAAAGTACACTAGGCGACAAAACAGCGGGCGTTACTAACCGTTTACGCATAACAGTGAATAATTTTCTACGGACATCATTAGACTCTAATGGTTCTACATTCGAACCAGGTCGTATCCTGGCATAGGCAAAGTAACAACTCAGAATAGCCTGGGCTAATTCTGGACTAGTAAACCAAGAAGGTGCTTCACCGATCACACAAAGTAAACGCCCGAGAGTGTCATACCATTTTGGAACTCCCAGCCCTGACAGCGAAGTATTAGCCAGGGCTCTACAGGTTCGATCAAGAGCTTTGCGTAAAGCGGCGTACTTGGCCTTGGTGTGCTCACCTACCAGCACCGTGGTAGTATTGTCTAACGTGGCTTGGGGACGATTCTTGTTGTCTACAATTGGATAGGCATGGTTCCCATGAGAACCCGACCCGACTACCGTTTGAGTTGAAGCACTCTTTGTTTGAAAAGGTTGTAAAAGTTGACGCAATTGATTGACACATTGTTCAATGTCTCCGTTACTAACACCCGTCACTGAAAGACTCAAATTGGTGTTTTCTGGAGTGAATTGGGTAGCCGATGGGTTCCGCCGCAGTAGTCGACTTTTGGCGTTGGACGAACCGATACGCAAGGAATGGGACATGCATGTGTAGTAAAACAAAAAAAAGAAGAAGAGAGTAATGGTTAGTGAATCCCGATAGAAAAAAGAAACGGTATTGTTATGATGGAAGATTGGAGCAACAAAGTGGTCATTCCCGGTTCAAGTGCTATGTGAAGGTAGGCAAAGTGTAAATCAGAGTGTGGATTCAGAGTCCACCACTGGAATAGCGCATTACCATGGTGGCTGTAGGGAGTTTTCTAAATAAAAAAAAACGTTACTACCACGTGCTTGTTTACGAAAAGTAGCGAATGTGCAGTGCATATTTCTCCGCTGTGGTCATTTTACTTCCCTTACGCTATGTTTACGATTATTATTGATATTCGAGTATTTAATCTGGTAAGAAGATGAAATTGAATAAAATGACAAATGTTGGCGATATTCTCATAAATTACCGTAAAAAAAACATACCCATACTTCAAAGAACCGAACCGAGCGAAAAACTGACGTGGACAATACTTTACTCTGGGATTAACGGCTATCCAATCGATTCCATTCCTTTTTACATAGAATAATCATTGGGTTGGATTAAGTAGTGGTACGATGGGCGACCCGAATGCGATCTATTTGGTTATGCAATGAGGATATTCGTGATGACAACGCCAAAAACGAATCGTTCATATGTCGCAAGGCCTTTGTTAGCGAAGTAGTAGGTTCACGGGCCACTTCACCACCAACACCCATCGTCATTGCGTCACCACTATTATGACTAAGTTTCCCAGTCTGTTGTTTCAACAAGGTAACCAAATGGGCTTCAATTTGGCCTGCTAAAATATTATACTCGTGGTAACGCGCCTCATACCCCGAAATAATGGTGTAATAATATTCAAACGGTAAAGCCGACGCCGGAGACTGTCCATCAGCCAAATAAGACTCAGCAGCGACCGCCGGTAACGCCGAAGTGGGCCTTTGTTCCCCCAAAATGCGGGTAGTGGCCTCAATGGCCCGCAGCTCTTTGTTAACCTGGTGCTTCAGCTCCTCCAACCTACGAGTATCGGTGGTCAATGCTACCCCTAAACTCGCCCGACGGTGTTCCAATTCTTGCAGGTGTTTACGGTTATTACGAATCACTTGGGGAGTTTCGCGTTTGGCCAACTCTTCACCAATCAGTAACTGTTCCTGTTGGTACTTGGCGAACGCTTCCAACGTGTTTTTCGCATCTGTTGGTAAATCTGCCACGCGGGTCTTTTTGGTCAAGGAGTTGGTCTGTGTTGTCGTAGGTACGGTTTGCGAGGTCTGTGACGTCGAAGGTGGATTTCCGAATGCACTCCCAAAGGGTGCCGGTGTAGGTCGTTGGGTGACGTTTCCGAAAAAGGTGGCCATGATTACTACTGGTTAAGGCTTACGTAAACGATATTGTAGAAACACCAAGGTGGGATTGAAAAAAAAAACAGGCTTTTGGGAATAGGTAGGATAAGACCGAAATGACACAAAATAGGCCAATGTGTTAAAAATTAGCAACAAAATATAATAAAGAGACCTTCTGGAAACGGAACAATGTGCAGATGCATGTGGGGAGAAAAACACCACTGACGATGGAAAAAAAAGTCCAGGCAAATGTTTAAATCACCACAAGTGTATTCTCTTGCACCATTTTTAATTGTGATGTACCGGTGTGACGACTTAAGGGCTACAAGTGAACAAAAAAACATCTAAATCCAGCCACGTGATTCAACTGCAAAGGGTTTGACTAACTGGCCAACACGATACTTTCTGGCAAACTTACATCAGTCTTTAGTGAGATGTCAACATATTCTCTACTGCTACTTTGTTCATAGCCTACATCAAAAATTTGGGAATCTGAAATATATATAAAAAATCAAAGAATGAAGAACAACCCAAAACCACCAACGACAAAGCTACCAATGCATTCCACGGCTCAGAAAGATAGACTGGGTATGAATACATCATTATAATAGTGCTAAATTCTCTTTAGAAGAACAACACCTTTAAAATTGTGGCCCTGTAAAAGCAAACCCTAGACTGTGCGCAGCAAAGGAAAACATGGTTACTGTTTCCTCGATAACCTTTTGCGTCGACTTGCCCGATCCATGTCCAGCTGCTGTTTCAATATGAATCATCAACGGCTGAATTTGTTGCGCATTCTTACCAACGACATACTGTAGAGCAGCGGCGTATTTAAAAGAATGCAGAGGAGATACCCGGTCGTCGTGATCCGCCGTCAGCAATAACATGGCCGGATAAGGTTTACGGCATTGTATATTATGCAACGGGGAATACTTGTAAAGGTAGGAGAAATCTTTGGGCTCGTCCGGGTTACCGTATTCCGTAATCCAAGCGTGACCGATGGTGAATTTATGGAACCGTAACATGTCCAATACACCCACTTGACTTAATACGCAACCAAAGAGCTCGGGTTCTTGGTTAGCGCACGCTGAGACCAACAGACCGCCGTTGGAACCTCCCATACTTACCAAACGTTCGGGACAAGTATAACCTCGGTCGATTAAACAACGAGCGGCCGCGCAGAAATCGTCAAGCACGTTTTGTTTCTTGTGCTTCATACCCTGCTTATGCCATTCTTTGCCGTATTCCCCACCCCCGCGTAAATTGGCAACCGCCACCACTCCGTCGTAGGCCAGCACAAAGGTTAAATAGCGGAGACTAAACGTAGGTAAAAGGCTCGTATTAAACCCACCATAGCCGTACAGCAAAGTGGGATGACTTCCGTCCAAGGTCAACCCCTTGCGTCCCAGGATAAACATGGACACCCGAGTACCATCCTTACTGGGATACCACACCTGGGTAGTGCACAAATGGGAGAGGTCAAGTCCGTCACATAATTTCGTACGATAATATTCCTGGGGTGCCAATTCCAGGGGGAGAACAGCATCCGGACGAGGGGTAGGGGGATGCTCGGCCAGGTCGTAACGGTAAATCACACTAGGGTTAACATACGACTTTTCTACAAAGAATATTTCCGACTTGTCTGCTTTCCCGACCAACCCGTGTACGGATCCCGGCGACAGTTGAAATGAGCCCAAAAGGGCCCCCGATTTCCGACAAAAGAGTTGAGAAAAGGTGATGGCGTTACGCAAATACCGGAGGCCCAAATAATCATGGTGAATGCATTTGACGCCTAGTAAATTATCCCGAGGATGTTCAGGAATCAAAGTACGGAATCCCAAATCCAGCTGATCCATATCGATCGTTAAAAGACAGCCTCGGGGAGCATCCGCATCGCTTTGGAAATACAACGTAGAATTATGGCAAGTTACAAAATCGTATGTATATTCAAACCTGTCCACGATAAATGTAAACGAAAGTGGACCCATCGTGATCTCCGGATACGCGTTTAAATCCGCCACGGCTACCTTGACAATGTGGGAAGCCCCCTGGGAGATACACAAGATCAAATAGCGGTGTTCAGGATCGTCGCTCACTGTTACTTGGTGGATCAAGGAAGGGTGTTCTGGATCATGGTACACGAGTACATCTTCCTCCTGAGGGGTGCCGATACGATGGTAATAGACTTGGCAATTAAGCAAAGTATCGGTTTCAGTACCGGCGCTACCCCCGTTTTCTTGTTTCGGTTGCGGAAACCGGGTGTAGAAAAAACCAAGATTGTCTTTGGTCCACTCAACCGACGAAAATTTGACCCAACGCACTTCCGCCGGGGTCATTTCCTCCGGGGTATCAGCCCGCATAATGTGTATCTCAGACCAATCACTGCCGTTGGCCGAAAGCATCACGGCAAAATGGACACCGTCCCAACTTGGATACAACCAACCCATCGAAACCGACCCGTCGTCTGAAAGGGTATTCACGTCCAAAAACACCCTAGGCTTATCCTGCAAGGTACGCTGCTGATACCATACCTCGTGCGCTTGGTCACCGGTCATTACGTAAAAGTAATAATAGTCACCATAACGGTATGGGGCACTACGACGTTCGTAGTTGAAGAGTTTGGTAACCAAGTTTTTCAATGGCTTTCGGTCAGAGTACTGCTCGAGGTAGGACTTGGTGGACACCATTTGGTCCTTGATAAACTGTTTGGTACGTGGGTCGTCTGAACTTTCCAACCAGCGGTAGGGGTCCTTTACCGGTTGACCGTGGTACATTTCCACAAACTGGTCGTCACGGAATACTTTAGGGTATCCGTATTCCGGTAAGGGCGATTTCGCCATCCCGCCGTGTCCGTTCATTTTTGTTGTTAGTAAAATCCACTATGGGTAAACTTACAATATTAGTAATAGGTGGTGAAAAAAAAATAAGCACCAGAAAAAAAAAGCAAGTCAAAATGGACAAGTATCCTTCTTGGGCTAACCCTACAATGTGGTTCTGAAAAAGGTGTGATACTTGCCACGAAATAAAATAATAATAATAATAATAATAATGCAAACAGCACGTTATTTAAAAAAGACTATAGATAAATACAAGTTTCCATTGCGCTGTCCGTAAATAAAACGCAATAAGTCAAGTACTGAACTACAAAGCAGCTATCAGTGATGGAAATTAAAAAGAAAAGAAAAGAAAAGAAAAGCAGAGAGCGAGAAAGGAGAAGATCCCTGCAACTGTCTGTTGGAGTGGTCACACTTAAATACACCCACGCTTTAGTGCATGTACGGGGATAGCGCGATATGCACATTATTCTATCATTGTAAAGAACGAAAACATATTTCTCCCACTGAATGATGGATTCCATGTGGATGATATCTTCCCAGCACATAGCGATTAGGAGCTCAAAATACACCAATTACAAACTAACCAATAGAATATTCAAGGGGACTCATTTAACACTGGCGGATTCTTTTGCTATGCGGTTGGCGAAATAATCGCCCATAAAAAAGGGGTTTGTGGTATTGAGTGGAGCTGAGTGTGGGTCAGCCGAACCCCATTCTTTGTCTTTTTTTTTCGCATCCTTTTGCGGTAAGTGGCTATTCCTTCGTGATGAAACACTGCTGGGAGATGTTTTCTTTGGACTTTTCTGTAATCACAGCTTTATATATTCACCGCCTGTCGGCTTTACGTAACCCTTTATCGTTTTTCAACCATAAGAAAGGGATAAAGGAAGTTAGGCCTTTTCGATGAACGGATTGTTTATTGCGTAATGCACCACTGCCAATGGTATTTAAGGTTTATTATATCTCCTCCCTTTATTTTAAGGGCGAATGGATGAGAAGAAAGTACCCCAAAGGTTACGAACCCGATTTCCTTGGAAAGTAGGGTGTTTCCCACACTGTGTACTGTTGGTCACACCACGCCACTGCTGATAAAATCAGTACTGTTGTTTATTCACTTTGCAGTGAAACAATGGCCTTGCCAACGTTTGAGAATTCCAGAGTGGAATAAACGAGTGACCAGAGACATAGTGGTAAGCATTTTGACGGTTTTGGGAAAATTGAGACGCGTTGTCATATAAAACAAAAGCAATGGGCCAGGTTTCCCTACCATCCACCGGGTAAACATAATATCTTAGGTTAAAATAACCAAGCCAGCCTTGGCAATTGCATTACTCTGGAAGAGTATTTTGATCAACCCATTGTTTGTTCACCCCAGTGTAGTGCAGCGTGAGTATTTTATTATTAAAATGATGTCACTTTTTTTTGGACGACATCTGTGTTATTTTTATCATCGCAGATCTCTGCAGGTTATTTTGCCATGTATTCACCCACATCTGATATAATTTTCGATGTTGGGAATGCGAAATACAGTGACATGCTAGTTTAATACTGGCTGTGCATGATATACACTATGGTGATATAGTAATTCCGAGGGAAAAGTGTCCTCAAAATAATAACATGCGGTTTCCAATTGAGAAACGACTTTGGGATAAGCATCAGAACGTAGTCAAATGCTAATGTATTATCAGAAAATGTATTCTTAACCCTAGAGTGAAAAAAAAAGAATGATGATTAATTAATTATGATATTTATCTCGGAACGAAGTCATGAATTGTGTTACGGTGGCTTGGTAGAGTTCGTCATTTAAACCTCGTAACTTGGCGTGGTGATCTTGGATACGGTCAAGCTTTGATTGCAACTGGGCAACATGTGCTTGCAACGAAGCCTGGGAGTCTTTACTAGCCAGATGGGCCAATACTTGACGCGCCTGAGTGGCAGTCTGTTGAGTGGGCCAGGCGGCTAATGGTTCCGTTACTATTCCCAGATTACACCGTAGACTGTCTAGCCCTGAGACAGGAATCAGAGCCGGATCGCCCATTGTTGTAGTATGGGTAGAATCTGTCAAGGAAACGTTGCCCACGTGGGGATCCTGGATTATCCGTTTAAAGGGTTGGATATTAGGCAACTTGAGCGTTTCGTTACCGGATACACCCAAACCGAGCACACCCGTCAAGCCCGGGGGACGTAATGTCAGTTGCAGATTGGAAATGGCACCTTTGTGGTGGGATAAAACTTTGATCTGTTGACGACTATGAGTATCCCAAACGATACATTTGCCGTCTTGGGAAGCGGTGACCAGCAGCGTACCGTCAAAGGACAGCTCAAGTCCCGTGATAGCTTCAGAATGACCGTGGAACATCGGCCAGTGCGTACGGTCATCATCCGTAAAAGACTCGGTGATATCCACGATACGACGATCCCCACCCACGGCAGACCATGACGTGCCATTAGTTGATGAGGTCATTCCGAGGGCAAACTCCGTGTTGTGTTGGTTATTCTGGGCTCGGTATAATTGCACTTGCCACACCACTCCCGTGTCGGTTCCAGCATAAAGTACCGTTTCGACAGGATCCATCGTGACATGACAGATAGCGTTGGGGAAAAGGAAGGTGATCAGCAATTGGCCGGTACCATAATCCCATACTTTACACGTTCGATCCCGAGAGGCAGTGATAATACGGGTGTATGGTCCCAACCCGTACCCACACACAATGTCGGTAACCGGAAGTGTGTGCTCGGTCCACGTGTGTTGCGCCGTAGGTAATCCCATATCCCCACCGGTTGCCATGATATGGGTTTCCGTCGTCCGACCTACTACAAACTCATTACTGGTTGAATGGTAACCCACGGGGTTGAGTATCTCGGCTAATTCCCATACTTGTACCACAGCATCTTCACTGCTACTAACTACATAACTATCGTCTTGGGCAAATCGCACCGCCGTCACCGTTTTATAATGGGCGTCCCACGAGCGAATCAGTGCACCGGTGCTCACTTCCCATACGTATAACTTGCCCTTGGGTGTTCCGGCTACCGCCCATGTTCCCGAATGTGCCACGGTTAACACGGTGATCTTTTCCGGACAAGGAAATTTAAGAATGGCGTGATCTTTTTGCCAGGCGTGGCAGTGCAACATGGGCCGCTCCGTTATACAACCCAAGAACCCCCGACAACCAAGGGCATGATTAGGTGAGTTTAAGAGCGTGAGGGTATCAGGGAGAAAACCGCTTTGTTTAAAGGTTGCCAGTATGGTACCAGTTCGGATATCCCAGGCGTAGGTGGTGTTGTCCCGGGTATCGTTGGACGTGGATATGGCCACTTCACTTAACACCATTATGTCCGAGTATTATTAGTAACGCAATAACAACAAGTTCAAGGAAGAAAAGGTAGAAAAATTTGAATCACAAGGGTCAAAGGAAAAGAGTACCAGGAGTCTGTTGATTGCTATACATTGGCTTGCATTCCCATTAAAAATATTTAGATTTTGAAAAAAAAAATATAATATATACATTTGTGATTTTTTTTTTCAAGTCGGGCGTTGTGTAGCATTGGGTCACTGGATCGATCAGCGGACTTCATCCATTCTGTATAAAACTGGTGAGTGTATCAATATCGATTTTTTTTTCTCAATGCAGACTTGTAAAATCAATACCAGCTTTCATAGATAATATCTCTTTGCGATACCTAATCCTCTCTGTTATTTTTCGTAGGAGACGGCAATAGCCGTTGCCTCCGCAAAGTTGGTGAATATGACTGTAATTTTTCTCTGGGCTGTTGTTTATAGTGCTGATCCAACCTTTCCCTAATCCAACTTTTAAAGAAATCAATTACCAGATCCAGGTGTAACATTAAGGACCTTTATCGGTTTGTAACTGAATAGCTATCCTTGAAAGCCAGATTGCGTAGCCTTTAGCATACGGCAGAGTGAATGTTTTCGCGGGATCTGATTTCTTCTCCCCTGACCTGTGAGGTCCTTTACGGGATATGCATATAAATTGGAAACTGTTGGTGATACACCACTATTTAGGTAAACCGTATTGTGTTATGTTGTCTTTGGGTTTTTTTTCTTCTTCTACCTCCCAATTGTTAGTGCTATGAATTTCAATGTCCGCCTATTTTCCGTTGGGTGAAATTTATAAACAACCTGCGCGTTGTACTCGACTATTATTTGTTTGTAAGCGAACAAACCTTTGCTCATTATTCACGCTCCTTCAATTCCACCTTTTTCCGAGTAACCACGCGTCCATTACTCATACGCACCAGTATAACCAGGATTCATTACTTATTTTCATGCTAACGTGCACCAGCTTATTTACTCTTTATTATCTCACCCTCCACCTTTCACAAACAGTTACCCGTTCCGTTTTAGAAACCTCGTCGTGCACTTGTTATGGTATACGTTACTCCAGAGCAATATGACGACGTGTACCAAAAGCTTGTGCAGGACGCCCACAGTCACCAAGGTACTGTGTTAGTACTGGTTTCCTCTGACCCCGATGCCCTGTGCGCTCTCAAAATTCTCCTGGCGCTTCTCAAGGACGACTCTGTTGCTTACCATCTGATTCCCGTATCGGGACCCTCCGATTTGGCCCGGGTTAACCGTTTGTGGTTTGAATCACCGTCCACCGACCATACCGATTCCACTGGTCCCAATTGGGGTGCATTGGCCACTTCGTTACGTAGCATCGTGTGTCTTAATTGCGGTGCCCTAACTGATATACTGGAAACTTTCCAGCT
This sequence comes from Dispira simplex, assembly GCA_027478255.1. Taxonomy (NCBI): domain Eukaryota; kingdom Fungi; phylum Kickxellomycota; class Dimargaritomycetes; order Dimargaritales; family Dimargaritaceae; genus Dispira; species Dispira simplex. Next base: position 15,409 of record JAOPJG010000250.1, on the reverse strand, counting down.
GCCAGAACATGTCACCGTGTATATTTTCGATAGTCATCGGCCGTACTGTTTGGATAATCTGTTTCGTTATCCTCAACTGGTGATATTCGACGACGGTGACGTTGACCAAAGCTTGGACCTGGTGAGGCAGGCTTTTCTACGGTTGACGGAACAAGGGGCTGATAATTCCGACCCCGGTGATTCGAGTGACAATGACTCTCTGGCTGAGGAACATCCACCGGTGAATAACAACGCTGGTAAAAAGCGTGCGCGGAGTCCTCATAATTCCTCATTTGCTACTTCCCCTACGTCGGTACTGTCCCAGAATACAAGCAGTCAAAGTACCTCCCCTCCTGCTCGTCGTCGACGAACCGGTATGGCGTCGGATGTACCCGTACCCAAAGATTCCAATCCGGATTCCGCCGAGATGGGGGAAGACGATCCCGAAGTCGACGAGAACCAGCTACATATGCCCTTGCGAATGTGTCGTCGTATCATTGCCGAGTACTATTCTCGAGGTAACTTTTACGGTCAGTCTACCGCTGTTACCTTGTACATGCTCGCATTACAACTGTCGCGGGAAAATGCCGATATGTTATGGTACGCCATTGTGGGGTTAACCTACCAATACCTGTTTGACCATATCAACGAGGAAGACTACTGGGGTCAAATACAAATTTATAACGACGAGGTCGACCGACTCTTCCCTAATGCAGGATCCGACTCCACTGATGAGCCATCACCATCAACCGGTGATGAGTCCGGACGCGCCAAATCCCAACCACAGGATGTATTGGAAACATTATTTGGAGGCTCGACGGAATCAGCTCGTTCGGGTGAACCCCATCTGACGTCCGCACAGGAGGATGCGTCCCGGGAAGTGAGTAACCAAGGACTTTCTCAGACAAATCCTGCTGATCCAAGCAATCAACCGCCCAATCCAGCCCAACTGGCAATGAAAATTAAACGGGTAACCCAACCTCACGGTATAGAATATTCCGAAGAATTCAAATTTATGTTATTGCGACATTGGTCACTCTACGACAGTATGCACTATTCACGTTATTTGGCCACCCGGCTGGGCATCTGGAGTGATCGTGGTCGTCGGTTACTCAGTTTGATGTTGGCCAAGATGGGATTTTCCCTGTCGGACGCCCATCAAGTGTATATTCACATGTCCCCCGAAAACAAGGCCCGGTTACGTATCAAATTGGACCAAGTAGCACCGGATTACGGGTGTGAAGACTTGGTATTCCCATCCTTTGTTAGATCCTTTGGGTGGGGCAAAGGGGCCAAATTAGCGGCGGGGGATGTAGTGTACGGTTTGGTGGCTTTGCTGAAAGGTGCCGGGGCCCCTGGAGCGGGGGAACCCACTACTGTGAGTGGGGCTGCCCAGGAGGATACCACCGGCGCCATATCGCGAACTTCCAGTCAATCTACGGCAACGGCAACACCTGGTGAGCAACCTTTGAATTCGTGGAAGTCAATGGTGCCCTGGCGTGATGCAAGCGATGTATCCATGGGAACGACCGATCCTGCAGGTCCCTTAAATTGGTCATCAGGTACAGTTCAGGCCACCGATGGCGAGTACGACGGAGCGTGGCTTCGAGGATTTTTCACCGCATACGATTCCCTTTCCAATCTAGACCTTTTGCAAAGCGGTATTCAACTAGCGATGAAATTTCAACAAGCGATCGTACAACAGGGGGTGTCCATTATCGAACGTCGGTCCATTAAAACCCTACGGTCGTTTCGACTGGCCGTACTAACCGACACCCATTCGTTGTTCCACCACCCTTTAACTTTGAATCAGTTGGCCCTGTTCCTTATGGACGCTCTCAAAAATAGTCGCAAACATAAACAAACGTTACCGTTTGTAGTGGCCTCGATGATCCCCTCTCGGAATGTTTACCTGGTGGCGGGATTGGCCGGTGATGCCCAGTATGATTCAGTAAGGGCAGAAAGAAACGCTGCCCCGAAAACCGACCGGTGTAATCCGTTTGGCGTGGCATTTCAAGAAACCGCTCATCGCACCGGTGCTCGGCTCAAACACGATAGTTTTGAAAGTTCCGTGGTGGAGATATCTGGGCCAGATCTGCTCACGTTTATCGAATATTTGCACCTATACCTGTAGCTTTTGGTGGACCAGTTTGATGATCTCTTCTTTGGTCTCATTTTTTTTGTGTAGACCATGCCGTATGGCTCGTATGCTTGTATCTTGCACAATACTCCGTCTAAATCGCGATAAATGTGAATAAAGATCAAGATAACTCAATATAGTCGGTACACAATTACTGTATAATTTGGCTACTTCAAACCTTAATAGTGATGTTTATTATCTGAGAGCTCACTGGACTACGGCCGTGCAAGTGTGTATATAACCCTTTTCTTTTCACGTAACAGGCACCTTTTGGCACACGTAGCAGTAGTGATAGACAGTGGGGGTGTAAATTACGTCATCGATGTGTTCCTTGGGTGCCTCAATCGGATAGCGTTGTGCTTGCCATCGGTATGGCCCCTGGGCGGGACTTTGATCTTCAAACGATCGATGCTGCGAATAAGAAATCGAGATCCAAAAACCACCCGGTTTAAGCATTTGCATGACCTGCTGCGCAAGTTGTCGGAACAAGGGATGTTCCTCGCTATCCCCACAACAAACAGCGTCCGCCAAAGTTTTATCTAAAACGACATCATACTCGACTTGACCCAACTCTGGGTGACTCGTCATGGTCAAACAGTCGGCCGTTAACCACTGTAGGCAAACTTTTCCACTAAAAGTACCCATGCAATTCTGCAGAAATTTCTGGGACCGACGACGCATACGGTTCACCACGGTGGCGCTATAGTCCACATTGGTAATGTCAAGGTAGCCACAGTTGACCATGTCCAACGCCAAGTCGGAGTTTCCACAGCCAAGGTGTAAAATACGGTCCGACTTGTTCACATGGCGTTCGATAAAAGGTGCGAACCGATTAAAATCGCCCAACCACTCGAATTGGTCTTCATGGGCAAAACGTTCTTCCCAGTAATCTTGTTTGTGGTAATCTACGGGACAAAGGACCATGGTACCAGCAAATGGGCGGAATAGCGGTGACACATTCGGTGATTAGGATTTCGCCAAGGTTTAAAGCTCGGTAAACAATGTGGGTAGTTTTTTTTCGACTCTATAGGGATAAATCTGCCAAAGTTGAATGCCTCTCTCATAAAATCCTATTGGTCATGTTTTCGTTGGTACATTTTTCGCTTCAAATATCTATATAGTTGAAAAATAATCACCCATGTAAAAGAATAAAGTTGAGGACAGCTGGTATTCCTGAGGTATACTACTGACAGTTAAATATCCCGAGAATGATGGGACATTGTTCCGTCTACCGTTTACCCCACTGTGGACACGTTATTTATATATATATATATTTCCGCACTTAATTCACAAGTGATTGGCTATGACATAATAATGTGTTAATCACTGGGTGGGTATCACCAGCTTTCCATTGCCTCTCCACACCTTGAAAAGAAGATATCCCGAAGTAGCAAAGGTTGAGTATGCTATTGAGAACACCTAGTCTCGGTTATAAACCACTTCGTGTTTACTGCCCCCTCTCAGTTATTACATCCCTGCCTTTTCAAATCATAACATGCGTCTAGGGAAAAATTGAAATCACCTCAAAGGGAATATGTTGTTATTGTTTACACTAAGGTCACAGTTGTAAATAGCGATAGAGACCAATTTCAAAACCAAACGATACAGATTAGAGTAAAAGTAAAAAGAAAAAGAAAAAGAAAAAGAAAAAGAAAAAAAATAGAGAACAAGTAGCTCCAGTTAAAATAAAAAAGTTCGAGTAGATAATTAAATAAACGCGGTGATACGGGGATGGATAGGGCCAGGTGAAATGTATCCAAAATTCCCAACAGCCATTTACAAGTGACTTTTGCCAATAGAGCTGTTGCGATGTACTAACCCATGTCTAATGAACTGGGCCACTTCCTCTGCTACAGTGGACGGTGTTTCCATGGGGACCAGATGACCGGTATTCTCTATAATGGTCATATCGCTCAAGGGGGAAACCGCACGGTATTTCTTGGCTTTTTCCGGCGATATATAGATGTTCGACGTAGCGCCGATCAGTAAACGCAGGGGACATTGCACTTCTTTGATGTGATCCCTGACCCACACTGCCCCTAATTCACTCGCTTTAAACACGGCATATTCCTGCTCCGGGTGACACTTGAGGACAAATCCCGATGGTTGTTCTCCGGATTTAGTCGGTCGCAGCCCGTGTCGAATGTGTAATTCTCGTGCTTTTGGGTCCAGTACTTTGAAAAAAGGGTGGCTATTGAAATAATCCGCAGCCATTTCCTGGGTTTCCCAATAAGCACAGCGTTTCAGTACAGGCTTGAAATCCATGGAAAAGAAATGTTTCGCATTGAACGCAATCGCGGGGTCTATACTAAGTATAGCGGCAAAGGTGGAGGGTCGCAACACCTCGGCGAAAACACTGGCCATGTGTAATATTTTGATACACAAATTTGGTAAGATATGTTCCAAAAAAAATTGGTTAGGCAAACCAGTACATTAAAACATCATGGTGCATACTCATGGTAGTATTTCGAAAACTTATTTCAAGCCCTCAACCAAAAAATTGCGAAGATACTCCTCGCCATTCCTCATCAACTTACATACTACTGCCACCGTAAGAATGCCCCACCCCAATCACGGTGGTGTTGGCACTCAGTTGGGACACAATCGCCAGAATGTCTTTGGCATTATCAACCCAACGCAATGCTGTGTAATACCGGATACCATACCAGCATCAAAAACCCTCACAAATTAGTAAACGGCTGGTAATCATTATAAACTTTAAAAAGAATGCCTATCAACACCTATCGGAGTAGTTACAAAGTAAGCAAGTCAGTGCTAGCGGATAAAACTAGTCCCATTCGGTATCTACCAATATCCGCACTTCATTAGGGCACTGTGGTGACTATCCTGGTGTTTGATTCAACCAGAAAATCGGTCTACCTACCATCATTAAATAGAGATTCGTTTAGTGCAGCACTATCACCGTGATTCCAAGCATCATACGTAACAACGGTGTCAATGTGCCAAGGTACCTGCCTACCTTTCCCAACAGAGGCCAAGTAAGGGTTAGGGAGGTGGGTGCAAGATCGGGTTGATAATTTCTTAAATGGATTACGTTTAGCCTGCTCACTATTCAACGCTAGCATGGCAATGACCGGCTCCCACACTTCCTTGTGGAACCCATTAGCGTGGGCAAAAAGCAAGGAAATGGGTTGGCTGTGGGATAAGGGTGCTTCTTTGCGAAGTGGTCGAAACCACTTGGTTACGATGCGGCGGGAAACATCCCCGCCTTGAAGTACCTTTGTGGTGACAGCAAACCGATCCATAATGTGTGAAAGTGGGGCAATCTTTTAAAGGGGGATGCTATCATACGGGGAATGTAAGGTGATGCCGGTGTAAATAAATGTGGTATTAAAAAAAGCCTTATGATCATTTAAATAGCTAACCACAACAATTTTGAATATCTTAAAACCAACAAGGGATAAATAACAAGTCTCGGCGGTTGTTCAGTGGGTATTTATAGGAGGTGGAATTTCACATGTGATGAAAATATTCACCCTTGATGGTATCGAAATAGAGCCATACCCTCCGGTGTCCCTTTTTGCACTATGTTTTTTTTTAATAAAAATGGATCACAGTGATACATTCAAGCGACGACTAATAGTAAACCTCGCAGTATTTTGTTAAAAGTCGGGATGGGATAATCAACGACAAATAGTAGCAGCCGTAGATCTCTATATGTTAATCCTTGACCAGTAATTTTCTCTTTAAAAAACCCATCTGCATGTTGATAAAATGTTTTATCCTGTGAAAATTTTCCGAAGCAGCAGTGTTAGTTTCCTGGATACGGTCAATCACATGAGCTCACCAAAGAAATGTAAAACGCAATTTTATCACTATGATCGGTAGACTATAATTCCTCATTTCCTCCCGAATGCAACCGCTCACGATATAGCTCGAACTTTTCAAACCTAGAAAAGTTTCCATTCCTACGACCATCGGGTGAATCCTACAAGTAACGAGAAAGATGGAACCTAGTGCCTGGTGTAACGCTATTTTTAAAGACGCTTCTTTTTCCCTCCAAAGTCAATACCTGATGAAAATTCATCGGCGTGGGAAGCAGCACGTTTAAACGGGTTAGACTTGCCATATTGAGCACTACCTGACCCATTAAAGGAAACGTTGGAACCATCTTTGGACCGGAAATCCGCTGGTTTACCCCCCTTGGATTTACCCTTGGAAGAGTTATTATGTTCCTTGGATCCCTGAGCCCCGACTTGGGTGGGTGTTTCACGTAACCCAAACGATTTGGCCCAGTGACCCAGGTGGAGTTTGCGAATATGGAAAATATGTCGCTCCGAGGAAACATGGGTAGCGTACGCACGTACCGACGACAAAAACGCTGCCTGGGCCAGGTCTTTGGGTCGGACTAAAACCGATGATTCAGTACCTTTTGCATTTGATCCCGCGGGACCCTTGTTATGGGGTTTGACAGAAATCGTAGCCGATCCTTCGTCTTCATCACTTGACTCATTATTTATGTGGTGAGGCTTGTCCTGCGTGGAGGATTCCCCATGTACCCACCGTTCCCAGGTTTGCTGTAAATCCGTGGCTGCCACCTGGACCTGACCTTTCCCTTTGCGTTTCAATAACACTTTCAAATGCTTGTCGGCATCTTTGGCTTCCAACATCATACCTTGACCGCGTAAGATGTCTAAATAATCCGTTTCGGCGGGTGTCAGAAAGATCAACGATTCACCCTGCCGTCCGATCCGTGCAGTACGACCCACTCGATGCACATAATCCGCCACTTCAGCGGGTGGATCATACTGAATGATATAATTAACGTGGGGGAAATCGAGACCACGAGCCGCCACGTCGGTACACAGCAAAACACTCGAGGTGGGACATTGACTAAACCTTAAAAACGTATCTGCGCGTACTTTCTGCGGTAGATTACCGTGAAGTTTATACACCATAGCACCAGGCAAGAGCGGACATGTACGCTCGGTGGAATTCTCGGCTGCCAGGGTGGACAGAGAAGCTTTGGTAGGGGCATCCACATCATCAGACCGGGAATTGTTCGATTGGGCACTGTACGCCAAGGGCCAAAACTTGGGGGCAGGTGCTTCACTAAATAGGACGTGATGGAAATCGACAGAGTCACACGACGACAAAAATACCACAGCTTTAAAAGTATGATCAGTACCGGAACGGGTCGTCATTGTGTCCTTTGAGGAGGAATTCTTCGAAATAACAGCGGGAAAAAGTTGCATCAGCGTGGCGGCTAAAGTGACCAACCGTAACTTGGCCGGTATAACAATGTAGTATTGACGAAGTTGACTAGGTGCTTCGTACTGAGGTGAAGACTCATCCTCCTGGCCCTCGGTGTCGTTGCTGGTATTACGACAGAACAGGGGCTGGGTAAGTGTAGTACCGGCCAATTGTAGAACTTTGTTGGGCAGTGTGGCCGAACATAAGATGACCTGACGTGACCTAGGAAGATGCTTCGACAGTAAAAACGGACAACTGTCGTGGCGACGCAACATGTGAGGGGGCACTGTTCGTTCGTCAAGGATGGTCATGATAGATTTCAAGGTTTCCTCGAATCCTTCTTCTAACAACCGGTCAGCTTCATCGAGCACCAACCAACGTAGATTTTGGGTAACAAACGACTGGGTTACTTTTAAATGTCGTAGTAACCGCCCGGGTGTGGTCACTAAAATGGTCACCCCTTTCCGTAACCGCGCTTTTTCCGAAGCCGGATTTTCACCTCCCACCACAATGCCCGGTACCATCCAATGGGCACGTCGACTACGGTCTACCGTCATTCGTAGTAGGTGTTCCAACGTCGCTAATATCTGTTTGGCCAGTTCATGGGTCGGGGTAATGATAATTGCCATACTGCCCAAGTACCGGGAAGCACCCTGGGCTTTATCCGTGATATCTTCGGCTGGAGCCGTACTCGCCAAAAGTAGACGGTGCACAATGGGCAACAAGAACGTCAAGGTTTTCCCGGAACCGGTTTGGGCCTGTATACAAATGTCTCGGGGACGGCGTTCTTCCTGGGCGCAAGTGTCGTCGGACGCATTTGTTTTTACCAAACGATCGCGTAGCATGGCGGGAATGGCCTTTTTTTGAATGGGGGTAGGTTGACTTATACCCATTTTTGTGGCCAAATGGGACGTAATGTCAGGATCAAGTCCCAGCGCAGTAAAGTCTGCGGAGGTATCATTGCTAGATTCGACCATGGGCGGCATCAAGTTCGTTAAAAAAAAAGAAGTAAATGGAATGGAACGAGTGCAAATTCCAATCCTAGTTTGGTGAATAGCCCAAAAGAGAGAACCAAACTCTTGTAAAAAAAGGCCAGTAAAAATTATCGAATTACTTTTTTTTTTTTTGCTTTGAAGTAAATACCAATACCAAACAATTAAACGCGATAAAAAAATCACGCCTATATTTGTGGATTTTATAGCAAAATTTTTAATGTTTCGTCTTGCTGAAATTTTGAAAATGGAGAAAATAAAAAAAAAAGTGAAAAGAGTATAGTTTGCTAGTGCTATGGGGTGCAACGCAAAATAATCGTCAAACGTATGTCACTACTGGTATATCAATGAAAATAAGGAATCAAATATCTGGAAAATATATAAAGAGAGCATTAACAAAACCAACGCACTATTGTAGTCAATCAACACGCCTAAACGATAACAGCCTGTATATTTAGTTCACCCCTCACTAACCACCAGGGATACATGTCTCCCGTTTCAAACCCCGTCTTTAACCGAAAACACCAAGTCTCACAATGGGAAAGGCCAGAGAGATCAAAACAAACAGGTGTGGGTACCAACACCGTTATTCTAAGCTTACGCCTTTTGCTTCTTCTTGTCCTTTTTCACTTTCTTCTCCTTCTTTTCCTTCTTTTTACTCGCCTTTTCCGTAGTGGCGGGCGTCACCGGTGCCGTAGTGACAGCTTCGCTTTCGTCACCCGAAGATTCGTCACCCTTTTTGCGTTTCATCGGGGTCTGTTCAGACATTACTGGGCCAGGGGCCTGACCCTCCAGAGGGGTAAAATCCACGTATTCCTTCTTCCAGGTTTCGGGTGTTTCCTCGTTGGCACGTCCGAACTTGTCCAGTTTTCCGGTCTTGATCATCTTCTTCTTTTTGGCCGCTACGGGACCCATACCCCAACGACGTGGGTAAGTATCACGCTCCATAATCACCCGCTTGATCTTGGCCACTACCCCGTGATCACAGGTGGCCATGATAGCCGTGGTCATCTGGGCAATCGCCAGGGCAATGGCCTCACCCTTGGTGGTCATCAACACCACTTCGTCGCCCACTTCGATATCCGATTCGAAGCGGAGCAGACCAGGAATCATCATCTTGGCTCCGTAACAGATGGAGTTGACGGCGCTGTCCTTGACCACAATGCGTTTATACGAAGTCAACAGCGACTCCAAAGGACGCACCACGTGGCGTAGGTAGGATTCGTCCTTAGTGTTGTCGTAGACCCACTGGGCATCCATAATGTCGTGCATGGTGACAATACCGTCATCTTCCGAAGTATTACCGGAGCGCACACGACGCAATTCTTGCATGTGACCACCGGTACCCAACAGGAGACCCAAATGCACACACAAGGTACGGATATACGTACCAGCTTCACACTTTACCCAAAAGACGGCCAAATGCCGGTCGTTGTCGAATTCCAGAAGCTTCGATTCGTAAATGGTACGGATACGCAACTGACGCTTGACGGCCGAAATCAGAGGAGGACGTTGGAACAGGGCACCCGTCAGAGTCTCAATGGCTCGGTTCATTTTCTTGGGATCATCCAGACTATCGTGCAGACGGAGCACTGACACGTACTCTTTACCCGCGCCCTGTTGGGACTTGACAAGTCGGGTAGCCCGGTCAATACACACAATCAAACAACCCGTCACTTTGGGGTCCAAGGTACCGCTGTGACCAGTCTTCTCCACGCGCAAAATACGCTTAATCCAGGCCACCACTTCGTGCGAAGAGGGGTTAGAGGGTTTATCCAAATTGATGACACCGTACTTGATATATGTCGACAAATCGCGCTTCAGAGGGGTTGATCCCACGGGGATAGGCGTGTAGTGAGCAGTACGGACATTGAGCTGGTCGAAATTCTTTAACAGTAGAGGCCAATTCGAGGTGTCCAGTGTAGGGGTGGCATTTTGTGGCTTGATCGTATAATCACCGCTCACTTGCGACGTGTTAGCAACCATGGTGAAGGACTATGTAGCTACAGCTAGAACACAAAGTCGGGAAGAGTACCAAAGAACCGTTTAAAGGAAATAAAGGGCAAAAAAAAAGTGTAACGCAGCAAGCAAGTGGAGAAAACAGTAGTTCCAATTCCAAGAAGCGCGAAAGGCCCTATGAAAAAAAAAAATCTAGTTCGGGTTTTTTTTTTTTCAAAGATACGCTAACTAGCCTGTTCTTTCTTTAGCAGCTGGATTGAAAAATTGATCGAGTCCTTTCTTACCGTACTGCGCTATCAAAAAAAAAAAAAAAACTCGCGAAAAAAAAAAATACACTCGAAATCGACGACACGTGATTTCGTCGTAGAGGTTTGTAAGCAAATACTTTATGTAGGAATATAAAAAAAAATAACGAGTTTTCAGCATTATTGAAATCCGTATGGGTAATTTTTTTTGTCTATATAGCGATTCGGACCAAAGATATATCAACTACTATTTAACCAATGTTTTGTGAGAGACACTTTCAATGTTGGCGGATTTTTCGCTATACGCCACTCTTCTACTGAAACGAGCAAACACAACACAGATTGCACACTTGTAGGGTTAACCATAGTGACCTGTTTCATTATTATTGTCTCGAGACAAGGAGTCACGATTACGCCTCATGGTGAGTTTTCAAGAACCTTATAGGGAGCATTTAAATTATTCAACGGTACTGTTGATCCATCGAATGTCAGCTTGAAAGAGGACATTCGTCCATTTAGTAAAGTACTATGGATGATGGAACTAAGAGCGAAACAACGAGCACGTATTTTAAACCTAGTCCTGATTAGTGTGGGAAAGTGTAGCAACTATGCTATTAGTATCACTTTTACGCCAGCATTGCGGAATAGTCATGTCATCGCGTTAATACACAGTGAGCCGGATCATCCCACGACCACTTTGTGCACGCTGCTTGGGCACCCTGGTAATCACAAATACGGCCTGGAGAATCTAATATCTCACATATGCGTAGAAGTACAGCGCATTACCACGTTTCGGCGGAGAAAGAAGTACCAAGGACATTTAACACGAGTCTGAATTTGTTTATTGTTATTTAACTGGTTTGTACACATGACCTTGGAAAAAATCTGAAAGCGGTACGGTATACCTAAGAAGAGTGGCAAGTCATTAATTTTTAGTGAATGGCTACATCCAACTTATCTTACCTTTACTTTTCCATCTCTACACCTTCCACCTTGGAATAGCTGCTTCGTTAGTTCACTTATAATTTATTTTTTTATCATTTCGCTAGCCACTTAGTCATTCCGGGGTTATGCTTTTTGATAACGATACCGCTTCACAGGTATGCCTGGAATTAGCACATATTCCTTGATTTATAGCTACATTTGGAAATTGGTGCGTTTTTACTGGTCTCAAGTGATTATTTTACCATCATGTGTACCATTTTGCTATACGCTTGTAGCAGGAAAAATATGCTTATGTTGAGCTCAGGTAGAACTCTCCCATAGCTTCAATGAACAGCATGCGTGGTCTGAGATTATTTTTACAAGCAAAGATACCAAAAAAACATGTGGCAGAGGCTAATGCATACTTTAGCTTACATCACGTGCAACAGGACACGTGGGACATGCGGTGCATGGTTCTCAAATTTTTCACCACAGCCCCATAAAACTCTTGGTTCCTAAATAATTTCCCCATGATATTGTGATAAACTGACAATGTCGGCTCATGTAAGACTTGTCACTCTTTATTTCTAACTATCATTTTATCTGGTTTTTAGCTAACAATGTGAAATAACGTAAATTCATACATCTCGATTGCCCCTGGTGCTGGTAAACGTCCGTTAACCAAAGGTAAACACAAAAAAAAACAATATATAGCCAACAATGTCGAAGAATACCCCCGCTACTTCCTCGTCAGCATCACTAGCCAATCTGGTCGAAGTGAGTTCAGGTGCGGTTTTCCCCGAAGATTTAAAATCTCCCCCTGCAGAATCGACGGCCTGGAAGGCATTTGTCGCTGGTGGAGTAGGAGGCATGTCATTGGTGTTGGCGGGTCACCCGTTTGACCTACTTAAAGTGCGACAACAAACCCTACGCCCTGGTCACTCCCCAGGACAACCACCACTTTCGGCCGTGGCCATGTGTCGTCACATTGTTAAACATGAGGGTTTGACCGGACTCTACCGTGGGGTGTTGCCTCCCATGCTAGGGGCTACCCCGATCAACGCAATAGCCTTTTGGTCCTACGATTTTGGGTTACGCAGTGTACGGTACCTTCAGTCCTGGTGGCGTCCTCCACCGAACCGGGAAACGCCTGGGGAGGTCTGGTCCCGACCTGTCGATAAAGAAGCACTTACTTTACCACAGATTGCGGCGGCGGGTGCCATATCAGGGTTATTTCCAGTGCTTTTGATCGGTCCAGCGGAACGAATCAAAGTCCTATTGCAGGTGCAGGGCACGCCAGTGGCGACAGATGCTGTCCCTGGTAAACGTTTAGGGTCCAAGACCTCGTCACCCAGGGCGGGTCTGGTGGAATTGACTCGTGAGGTATACCGACAAGAAGGTTTGCGAGGGCTATTTCGTGGTACGGCGGCCACTTTTATCCGTGACGTTCCTGGATGCGCTGTGTATTTTACAGCCTACGAGGCCGTACGACGAACCCTGGGACACCACCCCGGTAGTCTCATCACTCTCCCTACACCACTGGTAGTGTTATTGGCGGGTGGCCTGGCAGGGATTATTGATTGGGCTTGTACAATGCCTATTGACACCCTTAAATCGCGACTCCAAAGTGCGCCCAAGGGGTACTACCCTCGCGGAATTCGGGATGTAGCCTACCATCTCATTCGTACGGAAGGCTGGACTGCGCTGTACCGTGGCATTTTCCCTGTGATGCTGCGGGCATTCCCCGCCAATGCCGCTTGTTTCGCTGGGTACGAAGCAACCATGTCACTATTGGATTCTTGGGACTAGATTCGTTTTTGAGCGTGACCTTACTTGTGAAGCTGATATATCAAAGAATAAGCGCGTGTTTCTCACGGTTAGGTTATGCTCACCTAACACATGAGTGTTACAGGCAGATTTTATATTGTATTTTATGTTGACTCCAAACCCCCCTGAATAATAAATGTAACGTAGTGAGTCCATTGTCAGAGGGAGGTGGAAAGGGGGGCTAAGGAAAGGAAATGAATATCACAGGTCACGTGTTAATTCTTTGGTTTCCTTGTCACTCAAGCCAAGCTTAAGGAAACTAATGAGGTGGAGTGAAAGGTACGGGGTATCTTTCGCCAAGTCACCTATTGCGCTTGAACAAACAACCTAGCTAAGTATGGACCAACGTGAGGAACCTTAGGAATGGTGCATCATCTGTCTTTCCACAGTACACATTCTTGGGTATTTGTTATTTACACTAGTACATCACTTCTATTCGTTTTTTTTTCTTGCTCAGAAATTCCATATCGGTTAGTTTGATTTGTCATAGCTAAGTGTTAACGCCATGTCCCGTAGATACGATTCCCGCACCACGATATTTTCACCAGAGGGTAAGTAGCAAAGGGTGATGTACTTCTCCCCTGTCTCCGAGAAAGGATTGCGCTTCATCTGCATCCGGTGCTATTACTGACAAGTATGTCTAATCTCGCACATCCTATGGCTAACCAATCGACGGATAGTTGTTTTTTATCTCTCTTTCTCATTTCCAACCCCCTGGTCCACTATTTTGAAATGGACAATGAACAGGCCGCCTCTACCAGGTAGAGTACGCCATGGAGGCCATCTCCCACGCAGGTACAGTGATTGGGATCCAAAGTCACGAAGGTATCATCCTGGCCGCTGAACGTAAGGTCACCTCCAAACTGTTGGAGCAGGACGCTTCCACCGAAAAGCTGTACGCTATCCACGACAATATGGTGGCGGGTGTGGCGGGGATTACATCGGATGCCAACCACTTGGTGGAATACGCACGAACTCAGGCGCAGCAATACTATTTTTCCTACGGAGAAGAAATTCCGGCCGAACCTATGGTACAACGGCTCTGTGATCTCAAGCAATCGTATACCCAATATGGTGGTCTGCGTCCGTTTGGTGTGTCTTTTTTATATGCGGGTTATGATGAGCACCACGGATTTCAACTCTACCACTCGGATCCTTCCGGTAACTATGCGGGTTGGAAGGCCACCTGTATCGGGGCTAACCACAGTAAGGCCCAAAGTAGTTTGAAACAGGAATACAAGGAAGAGGGTCTGAGTTTGCACGAGGCCACTGCCCTGGCTGTCAAGATTATGACCAAGATTATGGATACGGCGACATTGACCAGTGAGATGCTGGAGTTTGCCACCCTCACCCGCAGCGGAGAAGGCATTATGCATCGCATTTACACCCCGGACGAGATTAACCAGCTGCTCAAGGAGCAAGGTGTGTTGACGGAAACTGATCCCGAACGAATGGAAGACTAGTATTATTTTCATTGGTATAGTGCGGGAATGGAGGGTTAATGTTTTTCCTGCACCGGAAACTACAAAGGACCAGTAGTGGGTGGCATCTTTTTGGCTGCGTTTTTTTTTTACTTGGAATTTTCGAACCTACATACCGTTGTATCTTTTACTAGTTGTACTTTCCTGATGATGGATGGTGTACCCATTTATACTTTGTTATTCACTAGAATAAACCGAATTTGACCTGATAACTGCTGTACTAGTTGCAGTGAAAAAAGATGAATAATTTTTGCCCAGTCAATAATATCAAGTTTACAGTGAGTAGCCAACACATATGCGTTGTGATGAAAGCACAGTTTGCAATGCCATGCACAAGTGATTTTGCGTCAATGAGTGGAGGACGCACACAGCAAGGAATAAAGCAGCAGAAAACATAATAATACGTATTAGTAGTTTAAAATGGAGCATGCCGGTAATACATGACATACCAGAACAATACCAGTGCTTTTTAATTGGGTGATTTTTTTTCGACTCTATAGAGCAAAATCCGCCGATTTTAGGTGGAAATAAGTCACGTGACTTTTTTGGGAAGAAAAAATCTCGCCTCTCTTTTTCGTAAAATGTTTGGTAAATAGAAAAACCTATTCACGTGCGTTCGAATTAGCCCTTCCACATGTGAATGAGTTA
>JAOPJG010000249.1:0-32238 GCA_027478255.1 Dispira simplex | reverse complement strand
CATTACCAATCAGTGAGTAGCAAGGGGGAAGGCAGGGAATATTGTAGGGTACTCTTGTCATGCATATAGCGATTTGGTGAAAAAAATATACCAGCTACTAATCTAACCAATAACGTTTATGAGAAACCCATTCAACTTTGGCGGATTTATCCCTTATATGGTCGAAAAACAATGTCATATGTGTAGAATGATATTTCATCACCTAAGATTTATCATAGTCAACTCTCATTATACTTCGGTAATATTGATAGTTCCCATTTGCCTTTACTTATTCCTCATCACCATCTTCTTCTTTTTCTCCTTCCTGGGCTATTTTCACTGTCCTCTCCATCGTTATCGCCATGGTTCATTCACTCTGGTAGTTCATGGCTGCCACTGCGTGTGCATTAGGCCCTATCATCCGGGGTACATCTCTTCCTGGCTACAAGGGTATATCAGGTCCTGATGCCAACGTTGTATCAAGTGCTGTTCTTGACAATGTACCTTTTATTGGCCTGGATAAGGGCGAGCATATGGGTAATTCCAAAGTGTTTCAGTATTTCTCTGGTAACCTATTTCTCTTTTGAATTTTCCCACCTTTTCTACACGTCCATAAGAAATGATCCAGAATCAGGGGTAAATAGGTATTGTTTTTTCTTCCCTTTTTTGCACTGTTACTCCTTGTTAATAAGAACATGCACGTCTTGGTTTTACCTTTCTACCTTTTGTTTTCGTTGAATTATGCCAATTTAAAAGATATTTACCATGTCCCGTTTTCCTGCCACAATTCTCCATATCCACCATTACCTCAGTCATAATGTGGTCACACATTTGGGTGATTTTTTCCACTATATTGAGATTTAGTGAAAAAATGTACCAACTACAACGTAACCAATAGGATATTGTGAGAGACCCATTCATCTTTGGTGGATTTATCTCTATATAGTGGAAAAAAACAATCTCCATGTTTTCTACCTCCGTCAGTAATTCAAATCACGTGATTTCCTTCTCTACTCACGTTCTCAGTCCGGTATATTATATCTCGTTCACTCTGGTGAAAAATGGTTTATTGTTTATTTATGTTTGTGTCTAACAACACTCCCCCAGTTTATCACAATTAGTTTATAGTTTAGTGTTAAGGATGGGATAAACAGTAGCCTTTAATAAACAATGGATAAACAATAAAGTAAGCAATGTCTTCTCTAGAGAAGTACTCTGCTATCAGTGATAGCTAATTATATACCTCATAGATGAGGATGAGTCACGTGATAATAAGATGTAACCAGTGACAGAGAACAACGAAATATTAACATTTAGTTTATTAAAGGCTATCTTTACTCACAAAGAAAAACAAAATCTACCCATTTGGGTATTCTTTGAACGCAGCCAAAACCCAACTGAAATCCACCAAACTTTGCAACGTGTTTATGCAAGAGGTTGTCCTTCATATACCATGGCGTGCTACTGGTACAACAACTTTAAGACTGGCCATTTGTCATTTGAATATGAGCATCACACGGGAAGTTCTTCCAGTGAGACCTATGAATATAAAGGTGATACCATTGAATGGCTAGTTAATGAAGGCCCATTTGTGACCCTGAATGTGCTTGCATGGGAGGTGAAGACGTCCATGAGGGATATTGGGAACGTCCTCCACAGCCAGTTGCTTTACCATTCATACCTCAGTACTTGGGTTCCCCATTCCCTAATGCCAGAGTTGCAGAGTGACCAATAAAACCTTTTGCCTCAATTTCCTTGACCGTTTTCAGAAACCAACCAACTCTCTTGTGTATAATACTGTGACGTGTAATGAAGCCTGGATTTACCAAAATACCCCCCAGACTGGGACTGATTGAAAGATATGGATGCCAGAACACCAAGGTCAGCATGACCCCACTCCTGTTCTGCCACAGTGGATCTTGAAGCCACGAAAAGTTTTACTAACTGTGTTTTTTGGTAGGACTGGTATTGTTCATATTGTGTTCAGTACTGGTAACACTAAGGTCAACAGTTCCTACTACATAGAGAATTGTGTCAAACCAATGGTCGGGGAATGGCAGAAAGCACATCCAAAGTCACCCACTTCCCAAATCATCCTCCACCAGGATAATGCAAGACCTCATGTTTCTCACTATAGCAAGGCCCATATGGATGAGCTTGGACTCCAGCTACTTAAACCACCTCCCTACTCTCCTGGCCTTGCACCATGTGACTTGTGGTTGTTCCTGCATATCAAGAAAAAGCTGGAGGGTAGAGTCTTTGACAATAAAGATGAGATTGTAGGGGTATATAATGAAGTCCTTGATTACTTGCATCCACATGACTTTAGCGGATATGTGGCACACAGTTGGTCCAGTAACAAATCGAGTAGGATATCCCAATAAATGAACGAGTAGGAACGTTAGGTATAAAATATTTATTTGTAATACACATGAGGAATCCAGATCAGAGGGGTCATCGGGCCCTATTTATCAGAGATATGACTAGAACTGGCTGGGGATCTCTTGTGCTCTCGAATATGGGATGGTGGGGTCGTTAGTAAACTGTCCGTTTACCAATCTGTATTTGTCTCCCCCTGCGTGGATGTCTACTAGTCTCCTGTGGTCCTCCTATTACCTGCGAGTGTCCTATTACCTTGTGCAATATGCTAAGGTTCACCTCCTGGATGCAGGAGGACCAAAGTTGGTTAGACTGAGAGTTACCAGCTAGAATCCCCTGTACCCACATTGGCACAGCGAAGGAAAGTGGCTCTCCTTCTGGCGAGAGGGGGCGATCCTCTAAGGGGAGGCCCTCGAGATCGCTACAGTCCTATGGGAATAATAAATCAGTTTTCTTTAATAATATCAACTAGTACAATCTGAGTCTGGTCCGAAATCTGTCTTTTAATAACTGTCTGTAGTCTTGCTTTTATATCCAGTTGTCGGTCTCTGGTTATAAGTCTGGTCTATTTTGTCATCGTTATCAGTCTGGATCTCGTCGTATCATTCGGTGTCTTGCCTGGGTCCTTTCTTACTACTCAGTATGTCTTATCTGGGTCCTGTCTCGCTATTTGATATATCTGTCTGGGTCCTCAGGTCCTTGTCCATTCCTCTGTCTTATCTGGGACCTTGGGTAATTTATCTGGGTTCCTTTCGTCTGGTTCGTGGGCTTCTTCTTTAAGTCTGGGACCTTGTTTCTTCTCTGTTTCCTCGGTCTGGGTCCCAGTGGGACGTCTTTCTTGTCTGTGTGCTACAGATACTTTGATGAATGGTTCAAGAGGGTGCGCACAGTACTTGACAATGATAGCAATTATTAATAAAATCTAATGCTTATATGAATTTTCAGAAACATATCCCACTAGCCATAGTATTGGCATAATTGTTCAGGTAGTAACAGCAAAGTACCTCAAGTCCCTCCTGCTTTTTCCTAATATTGATCACATACCCGCTGAACTTTTATTTTCGGTTTTCACGCATTGTCACCAGGAAATTTTAATTCTGGCGCACTTGACTGATAAAAAATAGTATAACACGTCCAAAAAAAGTGGAAAATCAAGTAGCAACTTGTATGAAACGAGAAAGGAGAAATTAAAGGACAGAATCAGTCGAGCATTTCAGAGTGGGATATGGCACCATTAAAGTTGTTGTTATCCTCCGGTCGGTTGGGTTTTTAGTGGGCGTGAGGATCTTCCTCTTTCTTTTCAGGCAATACCTTGATCATGTCGTCTATTCGTAGAATAGAAATGGCTGCCTCAGTAGCGGCCTTGAGGGACTTGATCTTGGAAATGGCCGGTTCCAACACTCCCGCTTGGAGGTTATCACGAATAGTTCCATTGAACAATTCCAGACCGTGATAACGTAGCTTCTGCTTCGGGTCACCTACTTTGGCGTTTTGGGCGGCGTTATGGTAAGCCCTTAACTTGGCCACCAGTTCGATGGAGTCCTTGGCGGCATTAACGGCCAGTGTCTTGGGAATCACCAGCAACGCGTTGGCGAATTCGGCAATCGCCAACTGTTCCCGCGAACCCAAAGTAGTGGCGAAATTCTCCAGATAGATGCTGAGGGCAGTCTCCACCGCACCACCCCCGGGCACCACGTTGCCACTTTCCAGGGTACGTTTCACGGCGCACAAACAATCGTGTACGCTACGTTCCATTTCGTCGAGCATAAAGTCGTTGGCTCCGCGAAGGATAATGCTGGCCGACGAGCGGGCCTTGGTCCCTTTGATCAGAATGCATTCGTCGTCACTGATCCGTTCTTGCACGACTTCGTCAGCACGGCCCAGGTAGCTACTCTCAAAGGTTTCCTCGCCTTCCAGATTAGCCAGAGTGGATACCAAAGTGGCGCCGGTGGCCTTGGCAATACGACGCAGGTCGTCCTTGTTACAACGACGCACGGCAATGGCACCAGCTTCTAAAAAAAGTTTCAGACACATGTCATCGATACCCTTGGTGGTCAAGATCACGTTGGCGCCGGTGGCCAAGATCTTTCGGATCCTTTCCCGGGTAATTTCCGCTTCTCGGCGACGAATATCCTCCAACTTGTCGGGATCATCCACCACAATATTGACACCCAAATGCATACGCACCTTTTGTAGGTTGAGATCCAAACAGGCAATGCGGGCGTTGGTAATCTGGGTCTTCATGGCCTGGGACGCTACAGTACAGTTAAGAGCGTACCCCTTGATAAGCAAACTTTCCTGTGCGCTTTTTCCATGTGCTTTTAGAATGTTGACAGAGTTAACGGGGTACTTGGCTTCCCCACGCTGCGTGGTGGTCTTGACCGCTAACATGGCGTCCACTACCAACGCCGAGAAGAAATCGGCGTGAGTTCCAATAATCTTGCTCGCCAT
Organism: Dispira simplex; assembly: GCA_027478255.1. NCBI lineage: Eukaryota > Fungi > Kickxellomycota > Dimargaritomycetes > Dimargaritales > Dimargaritaceae > Dispira > Dispira simplex. The sequence goes on along the minus strand of JAOPJG010000249.1, from coordinate 27,429 downwards.
ACTGGTCTTGGCCACGTTCACCAGACAAGCCCGACCCAGGGTGTCCGTCTTGGTAGTCAATTGGTCAGCAATGAACTTACAGGCTTCTTTGCTGGCCAAACGGTACCCGGCGATAATGGTCGTAGGGTGGATCTTGTTCTTGACCAGTTCGTTGGCCCGGCGCAACAACTCCGAAGCCACAATCACCACCGACGTAGTTCCGTCTCCCACTTCCTTGTCCTGTTGGTGGGCTAATTCCACCAGAACACGACCGGCGGGGTGTTCCACTTCTAGTAAGCTCAGAATCGTCGCTCCGTCGTTGGAAATCGTCACGTCCCCTACTTCATCTACCAACATCTTGTCGAGTCCCACCGGACCCAACGAGCTCTTTACTACATTGGCGATGGATAAGGCGGCTAGAACATTTTGGTTACGAACTTCGGCCCCTGTGGTGCGCTCACCACCAATGATTAGGGAATTGTCAGATGAATCTTGGGCAAACATTATATATTTTTTTAAAAAATCGAGACCAAACTATGAATTATATAAATGGATAAGAAGGGGGAGTGTGAATATCAACGATGAGTAATAGTAATCCAGAACTTAACTGGCAGGAGAGAGTAGACCAAGTAAAAAATATAGAGCCACCCTGACTTAAACCATAGTAGTGGGAAAATAATCTAGAACTAAGTTGCGTTGTCCTTCACGCCCATCCTCGATTCGTTACAAAAATAAAGTCCGGTGGTTGTGGGTGACTGTATTTTTTTTTCAAACCTGGTGTGATATGGGGGTTGTGGATATGGTCACGTGTGCACAACTCTAGTTGTCGTTGGGATTCCACATCTACCGCCAAACCAGATGAAATCATAATGGGCCAATTTTATTAACATCGGGGCCCAAAATTTCATATAGCGATAACCCCACTTCATTACGTTTAGACACGGTTTTAACTATATTCTAAAGCAAAACTATCGCAAGGAATAGGTAAAATGATGGGATAATTAATCAACAAAAATACACATCTGTAACGACTATACACCACAAGGTTGGCGGAATAAGTTAAAAAAATTATAAGTGGTTTGGGTGAGGTACACGTTCTGGTTGATATATGGTACATCCAAGGTCATTAGGCGCCATCAACAAGCTACACCAAACAAAATTCGCACCAAAGAGTGAATAAAAAATGGAAGACCGGGCTCTTATTCTAGCCGGTCGAGTTCCCTTGAAGCTTCTACTTCTGTCTGTGCTATTGTCTGCAGGTCGGTCAAGTGCTTTTCAACGTACCCTTTAAAGGCAATGACGTCGCTAAGGGCCTTGATGAGCTCGTTGTTGGCAGCTTCTCGCCGTTCGTTTGCTAAACGAGAAAGTCGGTTAAACCTGACATCGAAACGAAAGTCAACACCGGATGAGCGGGTACACGACAAGGGTCCACAGAAAAAAAACCCAAATGAAGGAAAAAGCAGAGTAACTGTTAGTGGAGCAACTTAGAACTTTCAATTATCGAGGGAATCAGCCATAGTTTCCCCCATGCATACTCCAACAAAAGATATCACGCTTAGCAGGAGAGGGGGGGTGATTCTAGTGTTTGTGTGAAAAAAAATAAGATGCTTACTCTAATGTCATGCGCTGAGCCTTTTGCTGCCAGTGCAACACGGTTCCGGCGTTCTCTTGCTGTATACGGTCGATTTCCCGTTCCAAGATTTCAATCTCATTGCCGTGGGCTACGTTCTCCTTGTTCATGCGGTCCTTTTCTTCGTTCCACTTGTTTTCCAACCGTAGGCGTTGGGTTTCGAGGTCATCTAGTCCGTCCTTCTTTTCTTGAATGGCTTCGTTAATGGAATCTAACGCTTCCTGAACCGCCATTCGGTCGTTCTCCGCTTTGAGGAATTTGGCATTGAGCGATACCCGTAAATTGGAGAGTAACGGCCGAGCGGTGGAGTGGATATCCAAAGACAACATATTTTCGTAGGTAGCGGATGTCGGATCGAATTCCAACTTACCCAAGGTGGGCAAGGTTGTGTCGGAAGAACCATTGTTGAGTCCCAATTTGTAGCACCGAGAGTTAAAGTCTTGCACCAGTTGTTCGATGGCATCGATTTTGGGCTGGACTTCGATTTCTTTTTGCCATACCATCTTGTTCATCTCCTCAATGCGCATGTTCAGGTCCTGCAGCACTTCAGAAAGTTTATGGCGTTCGCTGTTCATCCGGTCGATATCGGCAGGAGAAATTTCTTGGGCGTCTACCACCTGTTGCACTTGCTGCTTTTCCGTGTGGAGTTGGGAAATGTCCCGGGATTGGGCGTCCAACTTGGTCTCCAGTTCCCTTAGCGCCAGTTGGAGCTTGTCTTTCTTTTGCTGATAGAGCTGAATAGTCTGACGGAATTTACCGAGATCTTCCAAACAATCGGCTTGTTTCTTGTTCAGAGCAACTAGCGGAGATTCTTGTTCTGTGAGACGTTGCAGCTCCTGCCGTAGAGTTTCGTTGCGATTTTCCAAATCGTCGATCTCGTGGATAAGCTGCCGATTTTTACTTTCAAAGCATTCGGCCAGGTCATTTTCCATACTTTCGAAATCATCCTGGCCGCCCAAAAATACCGAGTAGGATTTGGACAAGTAATCAAAAAATACCCGTTCGTTAAATGTGGCAGAGTTTTGAGCCTCCAGGTTAAAGAAATCCTGGTTGGACGGGGCTAGTCGTTCCACACAGGTGGCCAGTTCCACCATCCAATGCAGAATACCCAAAAAATTGGGCCAGGAATGTTTGGAACCCACCGCGTAGAGAGACGATTTGGTGATGGTATCCGCAAAGGGGTACTGTAAACTCTTGAGAATGGTGGGTACTTCCTCTTCCAGCTTGCGCTGCATAGTGTAACTGGGGTCGAGTTTGGCGTAGACGAATTTGAAAATTTGTAAAAAATCCTTGGCGGTGGGGTGTTGAAGTACCTGCATGGAAATCGGGTGAGGGTACCCTGCCTGAGTGAGATAATTTAGTAGGATACGGTTACAATTGGCCTGGTAGGCTGCGGTACGGAGAGGTCGGGGATCCTTCATTCCGTCAGAGCCACGCATGAACAATCCCAGACCGATACTGGAAGGCCGACCGGTAAATGTGGATGCCCGACGGGAAAATCCACCGGGGGTTATAGCCAGGCTCTGCCGTTTGACGGCCGAGGCCCGTAGTTCCGAAGGGCGACCCTGGGACAGCGGGAGAGCACTCCTACGCTGGGCGGGGGTCACGATACCTGGTTCAAAGAGATTGCCTGCTCCGGGACCTATGCTGGGCCGCATTATGCGTAACGGCGGCTCATTCGCATTGCGGCCTCCTAAACCACTACCCCCCATGGTAGGGGCAATCGAAAAGCGGGGCTTGCTGGCTGACGGTACAGGCAAAGCACTTGGGGGGAGGGAGCGACCGTGGGTGGGATCAAACATCCCGACGGTGGTACGACGGCGGTTGTTCATGGGCTACGTTGTCTGTCGAATAAATAAAGCAGCGAAGATGCGAGAAATGGTTATGCTAGAAAGGGGGCAACAATGCCAGGTAGGCGGTGCTAAAAATGTCTACTCTGTAAGAAGAAGGAATGGCCAAGGACGGAAATAAAACAATGCGTAGAGCAACACAAAAAGCATTTAAACAGACTGCACTTTTGAATGGTGGATAATATATTGTTTTTATCATGGTAAATATTTATTTTTTTGGAGAACTTGCAACATTCTATAGTGAGTCCGCCACAGACCACCCAAAAACCACCAATGGCATTGATGTACACACACATATCAGACTAAAAAAATGTAAACAAACTCTAAAGGAAAAACGGGGACCCTCCCATCACACTATGGCAAGTTCCTAGTCATGTGACTGATACTGCTACTGGGCTGGCCAGGATCCTACACCTTACTGTTTACTTCAGGATGGAGATTGAGAAATGCTGCACTTTTGTATGCAAACCCATTACGTCGCATTGCCGGTTTTCAATAAATCCAAAAAGTTATCCTTGGATAGTTCCGCCACTGGATAGGAAATGATAAAGGTAAGCCATAAAGATAAAGAATTAAAAGTTAGTAAAAATATGACACATGGGTGCTTCCGCATCGAAAATGCTGAGCCAAAAGGCCCGCCGTCCTCCTTTATCATAGCGACTTGTTAATACAGATGGTACAATACCAATTTCAAGCTTACCCTTACGACGACTGGCGTCTTCATTAATCACTTCGTGTGCGGTTTTCCCCCTGGTTTGTTGTGTCCGGATGGCGTTAAATAACTTGACCACGCCTCGGGTAGCCACTTTCCGCAGCCGCTTTTCATAACTGGCATTGCTATGATCAGGAATTACCCGTCCCTTTTCCCTCAGCCTTTTCCGTTCGTTATTGAGCGTCTTAATCGCCTGATGTTCGAGCTTTTCCTCGGCCAACTTGCGATCAGTGGCCCGGTTCTTGGCCAAAATGGGAGCCGCTTTGGCGCTTCCCTTGAGCTGCGTACCCAGAATACTGGCCATGGCCTGGGCGAAGGCTTCGGGGTCGGTATGCTTGGGTTTGCGCTTTCTCTTGCCGGGGAGCGTCAGGGACTCCATGTCGCTGTCCCCCGAGGAATTCGCGTCATAGGCCCGATCGGAAGCCACGGATGACGCATCGCTCTCAACGGAAACCTCGGAAGGGAATATGGTACTCGCTATGTCTTCTTTCATGGTGAGGTATGTAGAATTGAGGTGGTGTACATCAAGTCAATTGAATAGGAAAAAAAATAAAAATGCGCTAGTAAGCCGAAGTACAATTACTTAGAGGAATGGACGGTAACTAACTTATGAAAGAGTGAAATGGGAATATTCGTAATAGGTATGATTGAAATTGAGCATGGCAAAGCGAAAAATAGCCGTTGGTGGACCAGGAAAACATACCTAGCATACTTTTTTTTTCACACCTGAGAAATCATATTAAAAAAATAACCACGTGACTGAGCCAGGATAGGACTAGTTCACACCACTTTGATCACAGAGATGGTTCAGTCCATCAGAAGTCACCACTACCATCCCAAATTATCATGGTTTGCCAATTAATATGGGTGATTTTTTTTTCGACTATATAGCGAAAAATTCGCCAGCTTTGAGTGGGTTTCTCACAAAATCCTATTGGTTAAATTTTTACTGCTACATCTTCTCTCCAAATTGCTATATAGTCGAAAAAAAACTGCCCATATCACCCGGGGAAACACTCTGATTAGGTAATATCCATCAATGTAGCTATTCAACCACTTTGCGTGGTAGCGACGGACGCATATCCACAACTAACCTAGGAATCGATTCCAACTTCTTCTACGAAAGTCGTAAAAAAACAATCGTAAAATTTTCTCCATCTAACAGGTGTGTATTTATTGGCGATATGATCAAGACAAGGGCTAATCCATTCAATACAGTCACCCCACATGGTTGGTACTTTATAAAATATTGTCATTTCTCACAATAAATCGGAAACATTCATGGGCATTTCGTCAATTTGGGTGCTGTAATACTGTTCAATATCCCGCAATGTACGGGTATCTTCGTTGCGTACAAAATTAATGGCTACCCCTTTGCGGCCAAACCGACCCGACCGACCAATCCGGTGAATATAATTTTCCCGGTTGATGGGCAGGTCGTAATTGATAACTAAGGACACCTGTTGTACGTCAATACCACGGGCCCACACATCGGTGGTGATTAGCACCCGACTGGAACCCTGACGGAACTCTTGCATGATGGCGTCCCGCTCCCGCTGGGGCATTTCACCGTGCATGGAGGACACCGTAAAATTGGCCTCGCGCATTTTCTTGGTAAGCCAATCCACTTTGCGCCGGGTGTTACAAAATATCACCGCCTGGGTAATGGTGAGCATATCGTAGAGGTCACACAGGGTGTCAAATTTCCACTCTTCCTTTTCCACCGCCACAAAGAATTGCTTGATCCCTTCCAACGTAATTTCGTCACGTTTGACTAGGATACGCACGGGGTCCGTCATAAATTTGCTCGTAACGTCTAGCACATCAGGGGGAAGGGTGGCACTCAATACAACCACCTGGGTGGCGGGTGGTAAGTACCGGTAAATATCGTAAATCTGCTCTTTGAACCCTTGATTAAGCAACTCGTCCGCCTCGTCCAGGACCAGCATCTTCAACTGACGTACGCGTAACCGTCGCTGTTTTAACATATCCAGTATCCGGCCTGGAGTGCCAATCACTACATGCTGTCCGTGATCCAGTTTACGAAAGTCGTCGGTGAGTTTGGTACCCCCGATGCTGGCATGGCATTGTACGTTCATGTAATCACCAAGTGCCAGCACCACCGACTGTATTTGTGTAGCCAATTCCCGCGTAGGAGCCAGGACAATAGCCTGGGTTTCGCGCACACTGGTCTCAATGGACTGGAGAATGCCAATAGAAAACGTCGCCGTTTTACCGGTACCCGATTGGGCTTGGGCGATCACGTCCCGTCCGCGTTTGATGGGTATAATGGCTCGCTGTTGGATAGCCGAGGGGCGTTCGAAATTGTAAGCGAAAACCCCTCGTAATAGGTCTTCTTTGAGTCCCATTTGGTCAAATTTTGAGACGATTTTGACATCGTCGCTGGTTTCGAACTGGAGTTCTTTATCGTGCTGACGATTGATACGGGACATGGCTTACCAGTATGTTATAATAGCAGCAAAAAAACTGAATAAAGAAAAATGTGTAAAATGAGCAATAAGCTAGGAAATATCCGACTTGTCCTTATTTTTAGTCCTTTTTTTTGTCTCTGAGCTCATTATACTTACACAAAGCCTTTGGTTCACTAAACCAAAATCGACTAAACATCACGTGGAGGGAAGAATCAGGGTCAAGGTTATACAATGTTTGCTTTGACCTCCTAGATATTCCCACTAGCAGCCATCCTCTGACAATTTAACTCGCTACTGCTAATGATAATCGACAGAAATCGTTAATTCTCTAGAAATTTAATGGCAGGGAATGTTATCTCCGAGAAATGTTTAGCTAAGTTTACAAAGGGAAACATTAAAGGGCATGGATATGGTTCTAGAGGACTACGTGACACAATATCTCAATTGAGAACGTATTCATTAACTTTATTGCAAGTACTCACCGAAAGAGTGGATAGCCAAATGCCAAAGTTGTTTTTAGGAATCGTGTTACCCGCTTAATCAACTCATGAATTCATCGAAATTTTGATACTTTCTACTGCTCTGTTCATCACCGCATCCATCAAAGAAATAATCAGGAAATTACACTCAGGCCAACCATATTGGCCTTGTATGGCCCTCAAATAAGCATCCAGTGTATTATTTCATTCCACCGTAGTTTACATTTGAAAAATGGATCAGCTAGATTTATTGAATTCTGCTCATTTCTTCCATGATAAAGGTCACTATAGCAATACAAACAACAAGACAATGTTAAAAAGGTTTAAACCAGTAAAAGGGCATTTACACAGCCGTCATTTTCGGGATTGTTGGTTACCTGGGCGTATTTACCCCACACCACTTTACCACCGGTGGTGACCAACCCGAGCTCCGACACGTTGACCTCGATGACCGTACCTTTGGTTAACACTCCAAGTTGGGTATACAGAGGACTTTGCGGGTTCTTCTTGACCCCAATAATGGGCAAACAAAAGGTGGCCTTAAGTTCCGGGTGGGTAACGTGAGCCTTTTTATAACGCAGAGCCATAGGCCGAATGAAACGTTCGTACTTGGGAGGTTTCCGAGTGAACCCTTCGCCCACAAACGTAGCTTTGGTCACCATACGTTTCCACTGCTTCGATTGGCGTTTACCAGTCTTGAGCACCTTGAACATTTCATCTTCGGCAATACCGCGTACTTTGGGCAACGGCACCGTCCATTTCCCGGCCTTTTCCTTACGTTTCTGCTTAATCATATTGCTCAGAATTTTGGCACGTTGTTGTCCTTCACGATCCAACAGATAGGCCGGTACCGCCCCTTCGGGCACCGCGTCGGTATCCTTTTGCTTGGCGTTCTTGGCTTCGTGCATCTTGATCGTCTTGTTCATTTCGATCTTTTCGTTTCGCCGTTTTGTGTTGTACATCTTGGCTTTTAGACCATGTACCTTTTGGGCGTAAGCCGAGGCCTTGTGGGCCTGACGGGCCTCACGTTTCCGGTTTCGCTCCTCATGATCGAAACGGCGCCCGTGTTTCTTGATGGCCTCTTCAATGTACTCGTTCTGCGGCATAACGAATGAAAAAAACAGTACAAAATAAATTGAATAGCCAGATAAGATATGTGTATTAGAACGAACCAATGGAGACCCTCATTCTTGTAGAGAATCACCGTGATTGTATAAAAAAGGAAAAATCCAAGCAAGGATTTAGAGGTGATAAATTAAAACCAAAAAAAAAGAAGTGGTGAAAAAAAAGCACAGTACTCTGCTAATTTTACACGTGATTCATTTGTCATATATTTTTCTGGTATCTATCAGAATAACCTAATACCATCATTAGAGATCAAAAGAGTGTTTCAACCATACAGAGAATTTTGTACCCATAAAATATGCTAAAAACACCTAACCCATTCAGCATTCAAAATTGTAGTGTGTTCTTAGATCATCTGACGGGATGGGTTTTGTGAAGAACGTCGTTCTTCTGCCATGGTACACGCTAGATTTTACGAAATAAAATATAAAAAATGTACTAATCTTACTTTTACTCAACGAAACAGACTAAATCTGAGGTCAAAGAAATACCCCTTAAAAATGATTTAGATTTTACAAAATCCTTTAAAAGAATTACTAGAAGTTTAGACTAAAACCTTACGAGATTTCTCAAATAAAAGAACTTGGTATGTAGATTCAGACCTTTCGAAACTACACAATAAACTAGAATATCTGAATGTTCAGATTACTCGAAATTCCCCAAAGAAAAACACAATTAAAACAAGTCTGCGAACTTGAGTGGACCAATACGATATCTGAAATAAATTACTCACTTGAACTAAGTAAATTCTGAACTGTACAAAAACTAGAGTGAAGTACGACTTTATTTGAAATACTGAAGAGTGGACACTGAATTTTTGACAGGATTCTGACAGATTTAAATATACTGTCGAAACCTAGCAAAGAGCAGTAAAAATAAAATCGAAATACTACACAACAATTTTTCTGAACCCAAAGATAAATTTTTGCAATGGATAAAAATAGTACGAAATAAATATGTCACTCACACAAGTGATAAATGACAAGTGTGTTCCGATTTTTTTGGGAGTATCTCGGGAACTGATGATAAATTTCATCGTACCCTTTGTGCAGCAGCACAAAATCAGGGAGACCAGTGTAATTGCAAGCTTCAAAATTGTCGGGTTCAGTAATTTTATTATCGGAAAGTCACTAAAAAAATCCAGGTGAAAACCTAATGATTATGGACCCCATGGATACGTCTTCGGTTTAAGCAGTCTGGGCCTTCTTCAGGGCAACATATTGCGCACGCACGGCGTCACGGCGCTTCATACGCAGACCGACAACCTGGAAGCGTTCGAAATCGTTAAGGGCAGCACGCTTCGCGCGGTGGTCCAGCTTCTTGGCCCAGGCGGAAGCATTCCACTTCTTTTCAATCTCTTGTTCCTCGATGAGCTTCTTGAGGTAACCACTGCGGGCTGTGCAGGGGAATTGGCTGACTTTCAGGTCAGTCAAAGTCATACGCCGGTAGGAGTAGGATTGGCGGGGCACACCAGTGGTGGGTCCGTCAATCAAGGCCCGGTTGTGATCGATGATAGCAACAATGACGGCAATCTTCCCGGCGTGGGGACCGTGGTTCAGAAGAACCACACGGCCTTGTTCAACAACACGTTTGAAAGCGCTCTTGGGCATGATGACTATTGACAATGGTAGCAATTTCATTCATTCAGCGAAATAAAGCAGGGTGGATTCCACGGTTGTACAACCAAATCGAGTGATTACCAACAATATGGTCAACATAAATATATCGTACAGTAACAGTAAATGGGTTAGTTAGGTGAATCGGTCAATTATATTCAATAGCCCCTATATTTTGTCCCTTGGCCGACGTTGGGGATTATGACCAGCACCAACTGGTGGTAAATTCAGAGGCAACGTCGAGTAGAAAAAAAATCCCCTTCCCCCGTTAGTATGACGCTTGAGTACATCGTTTTAGTGATACCCTGTCCTGTCACCATCCATCCATCTAACGTGCTATCGTATCCCACAGAGTATTCTATCAGAAAAGTCTCAAATACACGGTTCGTTATAAACAGCATTTCTTCAAAAAAGTTATACTCCTTTTAGTAAGCTGTCTGAGATATGGATAGATGGATGGATGGATACCGTGGAACATAGGGAGGGCCCCTCGGCGGCGGGATACTGGCAATGGTGAGATATAGGGATACTCGCTGGCACACAGTAGGGAAGCGAACACTTACAATTGTGTATGTGTCGACAAAGTAATGCAACTAGTCAAAGTACAAAAGCGACAACTACAAACGGAAAAGGAGGAATCCAGACGGTGCCCTCGTTTCCCCTTCTCTTCTAGTCACTTTGTGTTGTTCGGTCACCACCCCGTGTGTGTACTAGCCCTGAGCATATACGTCCCGAGTTTTTCCATTTGGCCTTTTTTTCATCACACATATCTCCCACCATCATGAAAGCACACCCCTTCAGAGCCAGGAAATAATTATCACGTGATAAAACTTGATAATTCCGGTCGAAATTGATAGCACCTACCCTCGCGTTTATTTAAGATTTCTGTATTAGGTTATTTTCAGCATTTGTGTAGTTTTTTTTCGACTAGATAGCGAAAAATCCGCCGAAGTTGAACTGGTCTCTCACGAAATCCTATTGGTTATGTTGTGATTGGTACATTTTTGCTTAAAATCTCTACACAGTCGAAAAAAATCACCCGTTTCAAAACTGTGTAAATCAGTAAGGCCAACACCCTACAACATTTACACGTAAAGATGTAAAAAAAATTAAAACCGAATAATAACTGATGTTTTAATACATCCGTTCTCTATTAATTAAGATTATTTTCGTCTAATATGTTTGTTGGACGTTGGGGACCACATTGAAAGGGCTTCCAGTAGTTTGATACACTTCCTCCACAGTCACACCCTTGGCTAGTTCCACCAAGGTTAACCCGTCTTCGGGGTTTACATCGAACACGCATTTGTCGGTAATAATCCGGTCGACACAGCGTACACCAGTCAAGGGCAAATCGCACTCAGAAAGGATCTTGGGTTTACCATCCTTGGACGTGTGCTCCATAGTGACCACCACACGAGTATCACCAGCGGCCACAAGGTCCATAGCACCACCCATACCCTTGACCATTTTACGGGGGATAATCCAGTTGGCCAAATCACCGTGAGCAGAGACCTGCATGGCGCCCAGGAGGGTCATGTCCAAGTGAGACCCACGGATCATGGCAAAGGACTCGTCGCTGCCGAACAAAGAGGCACCCGGTAACAAGGTTACGGTTTCCTTGGCCGCGTTTACCAAATCGGCGTCATGTTCCCCAGGCAGGGGGAAGGGACCAAAGTTCAGCAACCCGTTTTCACTCTGGAGGTGCACATTCATGCCCTCTGGGATAAAATTGGCAGTCAGTACCGGCATCCCAATACCCAAGTTGACGTACATGCCTTCCTGGAATTCACGTGCGGCCCGGCGAATAATGTGCTGACGACGTTTGGCACTGGTTGACAGCGGGATGTCGGGAACTTCGGTTCCCGCGGGGGTACGGTGTTTAATTTTTTCCGCCCGTTTTTCGTACTTGGGTCCCTGAAAAATACGATGTACATAGATACCCGGCAAATGAACGTTCTCAGGGGGAATACTTCCCACGGGGACCAGTTCTTCGACTTCGGCTACTGTCACTTTCCCAGCCTTGGCCATGGCAGTATTGAAATTAAAAGTGGAGCCTCTAAACATTAAATTACCCATGGCGTCACCCTTCCACGCCTTTACCAATGCAAAATCGCCCGTGATCGCCTTTTCCATGATATAGCGGCGGCCGTTAAATTCTCGCTCTTCACGGGGCTCGCTGGTCTTGAGCACCTTATGACCATCCTTGCTGAAGCGAATAGGTACCTGACCGTGGTGCACCATGGTACCGTAGCCCGTAGCAGTATAAAACGCCGGGATACCCGCACCCCCCGCGCGGAGTCGTTCGGCGAGAGTGCCCTGGGGCGTAAGTTCGACGTCCAACTCCCCGTAGAGGTACTGACGGGCAAACTCGGCGTTCTCACCTACGTATGACGAAACCATTTTACTAATTTGTCTAGACTTCAACAACAAACCCAAGCCCCAGTCAGCCATACCGGCGTTGTTGGACACTGCTGTAAGCTCCTTAATATGGGATTGCTTGGTGATGGCCTCGATCAGATTTTCCGGGATACCGTTAACCCCAAAACCGCCGACCAACAGCGTGCTACCAGATTTAATATCCTTGGTGGCCTCCAAAGCACTGTCGTACACTTTACCGTTGTGTTGCCAGCGAACAGTGGTGGTACGTAGTGCAGCAAACTGTAGTCGGTGTCCTCGTTGCAGGACACTGCCGACTGAGAAACGTGCTGTTCCTCCAGGAAGGGAAACTCGTGCAACCAACATTTTAATTTCGACACCTCTGGCTATTAAAGTAGTATAGAGTAGTTCGCAGTAACCAGGGTTTTCTGCTGGTACGAAATGAAAATCCCACCCGTTTTGGTGTCACCAGGCTGTTTCTTTAACGATCGCAACGGTTTGACGTGAAACACGAGGCGCCAGTTAAGCAGGATGATCGAATGTGGAACGTATTTAAAAGGTAGCCGAAACGGATTGTTTTGGGTTGAGCTGGTATATCGTCCCTAAGTCAAAAACTTAAAAAGATATAAAAATCTAATCTCGTAGCCTCAAAGAAACGAAAGCGCACAGCTCCTTTATATCCAGCAGATAAGGAAAGTAATGTTCACTCGAATCAAAGGCGCTGAGATTCATGCTGATAGGTATGACTCGTGTCCTATCTGTGATGGGAGGGTATTGTAGAAGAACATTACTTGCCCGTCTATACTTTCTAATAGTAGTGCATGGCTCCAATTCATCGGCGTTAAGTTCGTATTCTGGCGACCCAATCCAACGCAGGGGCCCCAACTATGTCTTGCAATCAGTGGTCAGAGAATCGATGAAAGGTGCCGGAAAACCGCTACTTCTGATTGCCCAACCAATATGCGGCCGAATAAGGCTGGCTATATCGGGTTTCCCAATGCCTATGTTTTTAGGTCGCTCAGCCCAATCCCGCCTCCCCATCTGTCTTACGAACTACTATTTATTCAAATATCTCGTTGAAAAAAAGATAAGATACCGGTTGAACACTTAATGAAAATGATTACGCAAGCTCAGCATTCCATTCGGTTGGATTATTATAATTTTTTTAAAAAATTGGACTGTTTTTCTTTGGTTCACTCTCTAAATCACCGTTCATATCATATAACGTAAATTTGTGGCCACCCAGCTAGGAAGGTGGCAACAACCTCTCACATACATCACCATTTACCTTGGTTTACATAAATCCACTTGCATACCCATAGTCCGTTTGCTTATAGTGACTATGTGCATCAGCCCATGCATCCAGAGTTTATCCACCGTGGTTTATCCGTTTACTGGTCTCGTTTATAGCCATGCTAAAGTGTATCGTTGCCCATTATACTCACGATTGCTATTCTATTTCGTAAGTTTTAACGCTGGTGCGAACTGTCAAAAAAAAGGAGAGGGTATGAAAGAAGGGCAGCCCAGTGAACTTTCCAAGTAAGTAGTTCGCCCATATCCTTGTTAAAAGATTGATCTCTCTAATTGGCCTAGTGGAAAATTTCTTCCAACACTTTACATCTTATTGGCACGTAAGAGTTGGCTGTGTTTTGCTTTGAGTAATGGACTTATGTTTATAACTTTGGATGTTTCCAACAAAAGTGCACCAGGAGTTTGTAACGTGTTTTTTGTTTTCATTTTCCTCCCTACGTACCTGTTTATACACCAACGTGTCACGTTATAAAAGAAATGACAACGGAGCTTTAAAATAACCCAGTTTTAACCAAAAATTCATAAGAAAAAAACTACTTAGGAGATTTGTCTTCAGATTTAAAAGCCCTCGTGCATTGTGGCGAAGGGATAATGACTCACTCCACCGCCGTTGGACAGGAAACCCATATATATCTCTTTTTCCCTCTTTATATCACATAATAATAATTCAGGCATAAACGGTACTGTGGTAGCTCGTGAAATAGTTGCAAGGGCGCTGTTGGCGCTCACAGCATAGGCCATATCAACCAAGAGGTGGAATCACCTATGACTTTTACTTTTGGGCTATTGAAATTTACAAGAATACCGTGGATGATTTGGAGTGAAGGGTAATCCCTATTGGCCTGTTCCAACCTGTAGGGTTTACCCGGTCGTTCTTCCTCCATCGGTGCGGGGGGGGGGAGTTTATATCTATGGCGAAATAAATTTTTCCCACGTCGAATGTTTTTCACTTTCACCATGTCGATTAAACAGCTTGGATGCAGGGTTTTTTTTTACATTTCTGGTACGTGTTTTTTAGGACGAGTTAATGTTTCTAGCTCTCTAGTATAATTGCTTAACCTTTTTACACTTGTAATTGCTTGTATTACCAATTTCCGAGACGCATTCTTATTTATCAACTGTCACTGCGACCATGACCAGTCAATTCTTCAAGGTAAGTGAAATATCATTTGTTTTGGTAATTTATAAAACTTTGCCAGTTGGTCGTAGCATTCTGGTCGCGGTGGTATATCATGACTATACAGGAGACATAGTGTTGAACACCTTGCAATTCTACTACTCTCTGAGAATTTACTAAGGAACTACTGTATAATGCGTTTCCATTTCCACTTGTGGTTACTCTAGAATACCCGTGCTAATGGCCTTGGCTCTGCTCTCCTGTAGCGGTGGTATACAGGTCATAAACTGTACACGTTGCCTACTGAGGGCGAGCACCCAGGCGACCAATACTCGCTGGAAATTGCTTTCTTACTGATCCGTGTACTTTCTACCACTGAATATTGGTGACCATATGTGGCTGGAGGCGCTACTAGGTTCGAGCTGGGTAAAATAACCAAGCAATGTAACATTGATGGCAGCAATATAATACTAGAGCATTAGAGTTGTCTTCATCGAACCGACTGATGTTTGAATCTAACGATAAGATCACCCGTACTTATGAATTCTTCCTTTATCACTGTCTCATGGTAATTCATACACCCAGGGTGCCAGCAGCGAGCAGGATGCTCGTTTCAGCGACAAGACGCAGAAATTACGCAAATCATTGAAATTTCCACCCGAATTCAGCCAAAAGGTGGCCATGAACAAGGTTAATATGACGGTAATCCGGCCATGGGTCACGCATCGAGTGACAGAACTATTGGGGTTGGAAGACGAAGTGGTATTGGAATACATATTTAGCATGTTGGAAGAGGACCAACCTGACCCGGTGGATATCCAAATCAACCTCACAGGTTTCTTAGAAAACAAGGCAGGTCCCTTTGTCCAAGAGCTGTGGCAACTGTTGCTTAGCGCACAATCTAGTATCGGTGGAATTCCCCCGGTCTTTTTGGAACAGAAAAAGCAGGAAATTCAAAAGCAGCTAGCAGACCACGGTCGTATCCAAACAGCGATTATTCGTGAACGCACCAAGCGCTTGCGACAAGAACTAGTGATCAAGCAGCGGACCGAGTTCCTCCATCAGCAGCCCACTGCTGGCGGCGTTACTAGGTCATTCGAACCAACCGCATCGTCCGTTAAGCGTAGCCCTCAACGTTCCCACACGCGCTCTCGTTCACACTCTTATTCCCGTTCTCGTCGCCACCGGCATTCCCGCCATCAATCACGCTCTTATACGAGATCCAGATCCAACCGTCATTCATATCGGCATCGCCACAGTCGTTCAAGAACTCCAGAAAGGGACCGACGACGGAGATATTCCCGATCCCGATCCCGCACTCGTTCAAGATCACCCCATCGCAGAAGTTATCGTGAAATCCATCGTCGGTCCTCTCGACGAAACCGAAGTAGAAGCTGATCTCGTTTTACAGTATCTTGTCTACATGTGTGGGCCACATCTCAGCCTTTTCACTTCTTGTTTATCACACTAAGTAAAAAAACAGTTGCTGTATTGCTTGAATGGAATTGTTGTGTCACTAAATCTAGACTTTACTTGTATAAGAATATACAGTGTTGGTGTAGGTTAATTCGTATATGAAAATCCTGTCTTGTGCTGCATGTCAGTTTACTAGCCACAAAAAAACCAAGAGGCGACCACGACTGTTTATTTACATCTAATGAAGTAAGCCAATCAGTGTCTGTTATTGGTTTTCCATAGGAATGTCAACAAAGCACCGCTGTTCCTTATGTACACTGTCCATACACTTGAAAACTCTATTTTCCCTTCCTTCCAGTGACCCCTTGTCCAGTTTACCAATTTCCCTCCTCTTGCTCGTTTATCGGCGTTGTTTTTATGTAAACCTAAATTCGCTTAACCTTGACCAGCGTATTATCGTGCCCTACCCCCTAGTGGATAATTGTTTCGAAAGTTAAATCCTTTTTCGAATTACTCCGCTCTGACTGCCCACTTCCTTTGTCCCGAATTTGCTGACGATACTCTCCCCCCTCCATTGCTATACTGCCATTATTTATACATTATCTTCCCAATTGAACGTCAGTGTGAACCAGCGGCTACCCGACAATGCATACAAGTCAGTGGATTGGCCTGCTGTGCTGTGTACTGTCAGCACCGTACGGCATTGCTCGGTCTGAGGAACTAGCGACCAGCGGGTCCTTGCGCCTTTACCGTGAGAACGCCGTACCACCAAACTCACTCGATTATTCTCTACACCAACCCCCCGTTCCTCGTCAGCTAGACCTATCGACGGACCAAGTAGTCCCGAACGATCCTACTAATTCCCCTACGGCCACTACCAAAACCACTCCTCTGTCGACCACAACTATGGACAGCATTACAACCGGTACTTCCACTGCTACTACCACTTCTGCCGTCGCCACGGCTACTTTGACCGCTTTTGAAAAGAATACAGGGGCAACCAAAGGCGACGTGATCGTGATTGTATGCTTTTTCACCCTAGTCGTACTTTCCGTGGTGGGAACCTGGCTCTATTTCTATATCACTGATAAAACACGGGAACCGGAAATGGTCCTTTTGGACCGGATGCAAACCCAAAAAGAAGTGGAAAACCTAGTTGAGAACCTCTACACCCAGCTACGCACATTAAAATCGATGCCACTGCCGTGGACCACTATGCGACCCGACGTGCTGCACAATGTGTTGAGCTGGTGGTTTGTAGTAGGAATTATCCTGTCCTTGGGTGTTCTAAGTGCGGGATTTCTGAAAAGTACGGCATACTCTCCGGATACGCGGAGCTCATTGCAAGCCAACGTTACTCACCAGTATCCATCCTGGGATTTGTACCCTTTTCACCCCACCACTACAGATGCAGAACCATTTACTTCTATTGTGGGTTCCGATAACCCTGACCAGACCTCTTCCTCTATATTAAGTCGTGATTTCATTACCGGAACTGGTCCACTCTACAAAGACCATAATCATCGCCCCATTAGACTTACCCGGCGGCAGGGATCACCTACTCATTCGCCTTCTTTGGTGACTCGAGCCATACTTCGCGATGAGACCACCCCAAAAGACATTCTAGCTGACCTCCAAGTAAGCGAAAATACCATGATGGCGGGCACCTTTCTGTTCTTCATTACCCTCAACTTCTTTTTCATGACCCGTCAACATCTGTACTACCGACGGCGAAAAACAGTGTCCCTGGACCGATCCCGGCACCACGTCATTAGTAAAACGGCTTATAGTCACTATGAAAAGAATTGGCAGAACACTATCCAGATCGCTACTTTGGTATTGGAGTTTTTACAGTTGCTCTTTTTCCCCCTAAGAGATCTGATCACAAACACTGATATCATTCAGATTAATGACTCGGCGTCGGACACGGTGGACATCATTATGGCGTTGATGTCCTTTTTTCCACGGTTGTCGTCCTCGCTTTTCATCATTTTGTTTTGGACAGTATTTGCCGCCGTGTTTGTGTTCTTCTTTGGAGCCATTGCGTTACATTGGATTAACAGCTCCCAAGCCCGCCGGGAACAAGGTCGTTCCGTACCTATTTACTGGGTGAGTTACTTTGTGCCCATTGTATCGTTGCTCTACTTGCCCATTCTGGTCGTGTTTGTCAGTTCGGCCCAGTGCCTTTCCAAACAAGTGTTTAACGTACAAGACCAGGAAGACCCTGACCAGGGCGGACTGCTTAAATGCCACGCTCCCAACGTGCAACCTGTCGCCTATTTCATTGCCTCATTGGTGGGCTATACGGTGGCCTATGTGATGATGACCACATTTGTCACATCGTACGATCGTACTCCGGTGGAGGGTGAAATCCTGTTTAAATCCAAGCCTATTGCTATCATCAAAAACCTGAGTTTACTGTTGACCATTGATTTCCTACTGGTTCCCAACCACTTTAGTCGGTTACGTAGCACCTTGTCTCTGGTCATTCTAATTGGTTTGGTATGTGTGAACCTTAAACAGCGGCCTTGTTACGTCGACCAAATCAATTTCTGGCGGAGTGGTTGTTTTTGCTGTATTTTGTGGACGGGTTTACTGGTGGCTATGCTTAACAACCAAACCAGTCAGGTCCATCGGTTGAGTGTGGGAAGTATTGTCGGGTGCATCGTGGGCGGTATGGTGGTGATCATTATTGTCTTTGTTTTAATCCATTACTACGGTCGTAATTTTTCCATGGATACCTGGGTGGATATCCGCGCCAGTGAACATAAGCCACTTACAGGTAGACCGACCGATCCCACACTTAATGTGACAGTGGGCGTAGCTCCGGATATGAGTGGTGAATACCAGTACTACCTTCGGGACACTAACCACTACGCCAGTCTCCGGCAGTTCCAGGCGTCCCTGGGTAAACGTACTAGTTGTGATTACAATCTAGTGGACAATGATAAGTTGGCAGACGCATTGGGTCACGAATTTCGCCAGTCGAGTAACCCCCACTTGGCCGTCTTCCCTGCTACTACCCAAGCAACAAATTTCTCACCGGATATCTCGCTTGATCCCCAGCTGTTACTCCGGGGACCCCATAACGCTTCGAGTTATTTCGAATCCCCCCAGACGGAGTGGGTACCCACCTCGCGACCATTTTTACCCGACACTCTAACTCGTCCCCTGGCCACCACGGTTTCCTCCCCTCAGCGCAGGAACAGCTACAAAGCTACTCCAGAATTTATCCTTCACCGAACTCGTACTTTGGTCCCCGGTATTACCGAAACTAGCTTCAATCGTCATTCTGCCGAACACAGGGGGACTTACGAGTTGGAAGATTTGGCTAGTAGTCAGAGTGACCAGGGTAGCGTAACTACCAGCACTAGATCGGATTCGAAGGGTCGTATGGAAAAATATACCCGGGAAAGTAAAAATGGGAACGACTGTGCTCAACCCACGGGCAACCAGGCGCGTTCCTACCAGGAGCCATTGTCCGATACTACTATGTTGGATTCCAACTCTTCTTTGGGACCTTTGAAACCTTTGTAGATCGGACCTAGCTCTGTCGTATAGTTAACAAAATGAAGCAGGTCGTTTTTAGGCTATCCATTTCCATAGCATCGATACGACGTATAGATGCAGCTTCCTTGTTGGCTGCTTACATTAAAGATTATGTACTTTTGCATCTCTGTTCGTTCAGCTACCCACATATGGTTACAGAAATATAACTAGCTCGAAATAAAAAAATTATTAAATTCGATGGTAAGAAAATTACTTCAGTCCCAGTAGAGTTTCGGATTTCTTATACAGATTGACATTTATTACAACAGCAATATCATTCATTTGTAAGGGGTAGCACTATAGACCTCCTGCAATTTCAACACCGATTGGCCAACAACGGTGTTAATACTTTGCAATGTTTGATAAGTCTGGTGTGTTTGTCGTAGGGCCCGCTCCTTGTGGGTTTGGGTAAGAGTATTGATACTTTGAGTATCGTTTAAAAGCAGGGATTGTTTCATGGACGCAATCATCGTCAATAGTGACTGACATGACCGCACAATGGTGGTCGCTCGGCATTCGATTTGAAACCCTTCCTCGGCCAGTGTTATGGTGTCCTTGTTTTGAATCTAAAGCGGGGTCAATAAGGTAGCATCGTTTACACAAGGTAACAAAATAAAGGTGTGGCGGTGGTAACCGCAATACTGTGAGTAGACCGTTTTGAAGAACATGTATTCCTTCCCCCCCAATCGTCTCTATTCCAATGTGGTATAAAGAGCAGTACATCCTTTGTCATTCTAAAGATATACTCTACAATATTACTCTAGGGCCTTTTACAAATGTTTACCTTGGCAGCTGCGATGATGTCGTTGAACGAATCGACCAGGACGTCCATTTCAGAGTCCAGGCGCTTGTTGAATTCTTCGCTCATGGTAGTGTATGTGAAATGAAAGAAAATAGTGTACTTAAATCCAGATAAACCGAACAATGTTACAAACAAATTATGCCAAAAGAAAGGCACTAGGTCGAAGTTACGAGTTTATCCACAAAGCGAATAGTATAGACTGAGAAAGAGGGCAAGAATAAAAACTAACAAGCGGAGGATAGGGGATGTATACACCTTAAAAAACGGAATATAGTGTTAACACAAGCACATTAAGGACAAAAATAAAGCACAACCATAGTTGATTTCATTGTTTACCACTGGCCTTGGATAACACCGGCCGTTTCTACAAAAAAAAGGAAAAGGGTATCAAAAACAGACTGATGATTCTAAATCTCCACAATCGGTTTGATAGGTTCCCAGGAATCTAAATTATCGTCATCATCACTGCAGTTTTCAAAAATGTCATCCATGTAGTCTGGAGGTTCTGACTGTCCGGCGACACTATCCGCCGGAGTTGAATCTGTCTGGTACTGTGCACGGGCCCGGGCGAACGTACTGACCCGGAACGGATTATAAGACTTGGGGTCACAGGCCAAAGCAGTGGGAGCGAGAGATACTTGGTCATTCCACCATTGTTGGGCGGTGGAACTGGGCGGGGGTAGATTTACCGTGGCAGTGTCGATAGTGCCCTGGACTGCCGGTAAATCTGGGTTAGGCGAACTATCCCTGGTCATATTTGTGGTCTTTGGTTTAGGTTTAGCAGTGGGCGGGGGAGGTGGGGGACGTCTATGGTACAGTTTGACCTTGTTGGCATTTGGTGCAGGTTTCACAGGGTTTGGTGCAACTACATCAATGAGAATCCCCACCTTGGCAGCGTCTTTTTCTTCCCGGAGTTGTTTGCGGATCTCTTTGACAATCTTGAGACGTAGTGGTCGATTAATTTCATCTATGGTCAGATGGGTCACCGCATATACCGGAATGTGGTCAGATACAGCCAGTGGACAACTGTCATACCGCCGCACCTGGAATCTTGGTTTACCCGTGTGGTCGTCCTCGGATACACAACGTATTAGGATTCGATCGGTCCAAGACGGAGTGCGTCGTTTTTCACTCGTATCGTAGCGATTGGTCCCCGGGTCGAACTTGTACGTAGGGTTAAAGGTAATTGGGGCCTCATAGTAGCCGTGGAAAATAGTACCCAAGGACTTTTGGGTCAGCAACTGGTCGGCCTGTAGCAGTTCTTGTAGTCGTTGTTGAGCCACATATGCCTTAGTTTGTTCATAGTCCAAACCCACCCGATAGTTCAAATCTCCCAGCCAAAACACGTACTGGTGATCTTCGATGGTCAACCCGTTATTAAAACACACCCCGTCCCGGATAGTTCGATAATCATTGTTGCGTTCCTCATAGTTGCCAAAACCGGCCGCAAAATGGGATGTAACGAAGCACACACTGGTATCGTAAATTTGCATACGGAGAACCACCGCTCCCTTATTCCCCGTGAGCCCCCCGAACCCGGTCTTTTTCATGGCCGTTTCCACCGCCCGAACGTGAGGGGCCAACGATTTCTTGATAAATAACATCAAGCAAGCACTGGTTAGCTGTTCCGATGTCAGAGTCACGTACTGAACCCGTTGATGTTCCTCCATCGTTTCGTTGTACCGTTGGGTGAGTCGACTCAGAACCCGGATCACGAGTTTTTCCCAGGCAATCCGACGACCGGAATCGGTGGACACCATCTGGGACACGTTCAGGTCCACAATTTCCTGCAGTCCGATGGCGTACACATCGGGTAATGTATTCTCCATCGACGCCCCCAGCCATTTCTCCACGTCGGGAGTGCGTGGACAATTCCCACTCACGTTGAACGTAGTGACGAAAAACTTGAGGCGATGCGAACGCAGAAACTGGTGTTTCTTGGTCGCGAGCAATTGCTGGATCTCGGCAAAGGATTTGATGTACACTTCAATTTTGCGGGACTGGGCCGTTTTCCCCAGGAGAATATCCACCACTTGCTGCTTGGACTGGTCCTGAAAATTATTTTGGTAAAAGCGGCTGACTGATTTGGTCACGTCTTGGAACAACCCCGCCAGAGTGGATTTACCCGATTTGAGCACGTTGGACCGCAAGGCCCCGGTGCCAGCATAGAGACGGGAAAGTCGGTCACCATTCTCCACCCACAGCTGGGTGTGCTCCCGGTAAATAATATCCAGACGGTCGGTGACACGTGAACCCAGAACATCGCTCAAGTATTGGCGCAATACCGCCCAGCAAATGGCATTTTGGGCAAAGTTGGTACGATCCAAGCAGTCCATACAATTGACCCTCACTACCCCACGCTGCTGTTTACGTACGGAAAAGGACTTGAGATCTACCGAACAATAGCCATACCCTGCGAGATCTTTGGAAATTCTTTCAATGAGTACGCCTACGTTGGCGAAATTTGACCCCTTGCATATGGCATGAAAATCAAAGTGGGTGTAGGGCAGTAACTCGGGTAAATGAGTGTCAAGTACGTGTTGCCGGAACTCTTGGGAGAGCATCGTTTCCGATCCTGTGTCACGGTCTTTCAGGAGGTCCACGATGTGCACCCGACGATACCTCTGCAGTAATTCTTGAGCATGCAATCGAAATGCTGGTTCTGTCGCCTCGTAACTGCGGGTGAGTTGAATCTTGTGGTCGGAGAACTGGAGACCGGTTTGTTCCCAAAACACTGGTACACTTCCCCTAAGTATGAGAAAACTATAGCAGGTATGGTTGAGCAAACACATCACCTCGGTTTCCACTTCGTTGGCCACGTTGCCCATGTCGTCTAGCCCACGGGTCAGGTAACGAGCCCCGGTACGTCCACTGCAACTGCGGGAGATAATACATAAATGTCCGTAGCCCTCCGTGACGTACGGCATGGGTACCGAACCCACGTAGCCTTGAATAAGGGGGACCAACAGTGCAGTATCGTCTAAAAATCGTCGGTGCACAGGTTCCAGGCTTTGTCGGAAACGAAGTAGTGGTTTCAACATGAACTTGTTCCATAAGTATTTGGGATCGTAAGGGTATTCAGAGTGAAAGGGAGAACTATCAGTGAAGTGGGACTGGAGGTTGCGGGTGAGATCGTAGGTCGGGGAAAAGAAGAACGAGGCGTTGGCCAGGTATTGGTTCAAGGCAGCACAAGGGTGGGGACCGTGGCGACCCATTGCCGCACTGCCTCCAGGGACCCCTTCGTCATAATCTCCCACGGCCGACGAGTAGAATAACCAGTCGTCGTAGCGGGAAGTGGTCAGCGACAAAAACACCGTACGACGGAGACAATAGGCAGGTTCCCGGGGTAGAACCTGGCACACAAAGTCATACTCGGCAATGAGAGCCACAAACACATCGTCTTCGTGGTAGAGCACACCAATGCAGCCATATACTGGGTCACCATCGACAATGGAAAAGTCCCGCAAAACGGAAGAAGGGCTCAACTGTACGCTGCAATGTACGGTTCGGGCGTCCCAAGAGGAAAAGGAACGACGTGTCGAGTCCGCCCGGGTACGGTCTTGGCAAAGGGATAACACAATCACCTCGGGTGGTGCCTCTCCTTCACGGGCAGCGACCGAGCCAGCGGAACGGGTGGGGCAGAGGGCGATGGCCCTGGGACTATCCCGGACATATACGACAAACTCTTTGCATTGCATGAGGGGGAATTTGTGCTCGAAAATAATAGCACGAGAAAGGAGGGAAGAGGAAGTTTGGCAGAGGTACCCGACCGGAGAATAGCGAAGTAAAGGCTAAAAGCGGATAATGAAGTGATAAGCAAGAAGGCAATAACGGATAGCCCCAGGAAATGAGGTATTCACGGTATATAAAAACGAATAATGGGTTTCCAGTGGTGATGAGAGTAATCCAATAGCCAGCTGCCGTTGTGATAGTTGTTACTTGGTTGTTTTTGATAGCGTGTACAAAAAAATTGTCAAGGCATAATAGGTCACCTTATTTGGTAATGCCACTTCTTTAAACTATGCAAACAGCTGTTGTAAAAAAGTGGTGTTTGGTACAGATAGCAAGCGTTAGTCAATGTAGTGGTAGCTTTTACTGCAGCAGCAGTCCGCAAGACTTCATGTCAGTCATTTCGTACCGTTGCCTTTTCGTTTTACACTGTACTTGAACTAACCTTAACTTATCCATTATTGTACCAGGGTAATCAATTTGGCTACACATTGACCCAAGTCTCTATTGTAACTTTGGATCCCTGAGACACGCATTTCTTATCTGGGGCTTACTCCATCGTTTCTTTTTTTAATTAGATGACAATTCTGCCGGCTATAGACTTGAACCATGCCTTCCCATCGCATTGATTATTCCTCGGATAACGACATGGACGTTTCCACTACACCTTCAAAACGGTCCACCCGACTTTCCAATCGCAATCAACACTCCACAACTACACCCGACCCATCCACCGCTTCTTCCCCCCGGCCGTCCATCCGGTCTACTTCCACGCGTCGACTCACCCGTGCGCGGGTTAGCGACGACACTTCTCACGACCCTTCCCCGCGTTCCTCGACCTCCACGCGCCGTCAACGAACCACCCGCTCCAGTGCATCGTCGTCCAACGCCAGTTCGCCGGAGAAGGTGGCTCCTACGCCCACTCGTCAGACCACTCCGCGTAAACCTACTGCTACTACTCCACGGCGGGCCTCGTCGCGTTTGCGCCCCAATGCTGACAAGGATGAGTTTACCAGTGAGGAAGGGGAAAGTGAGAACAGTGCACCTCTGCGTAAGGCCAATCATCATGGCACTTCTCTAGCACTCGAGTCTAGTGATGATGCCGCTGAGGAGGACGAAATAATGGGTGTTCAGCATACAGAGTCAGAAACAGGCGAAGGCAAATCAGTGAGGATGGAGACGGACGAGGATGAAGCCGAACAGGAAGATGTGGATATGGATGAGGAGGAGGAAGCGGAAGATCTTATCGAAGAAGGGGAAGAGGAGGAGGGAGAGGATGATAATGTAAATGAGGAGGAGGAGGAGATATTTAGTAGTGACGAGGAATCATTCGGTATTATGCAGCCCTCGTCCCAACCCTTGACCAAGCGTCAGCGTGCCAAACTCACGGGTGGTATGGAGGAAGAACTATTGGAACTTCCACAGGAATCCAAACGTCGAGTAATGACAGAAGATGAGATTGCGCTGAAGCGGTCGGAAAATACCCGTCGTCGTAAATTCCAAACCATGAAAAAACTAGAGCAGGAGCAGATGGACACTATTAACCGTTTACTGAAAAAGCAGGCTTCCAAACGCTCCCGCAAGGACGAAATGGACCAGGTAAGTTACCAATTATTCAAGCGATCCACCCCTCGTTCCTTATTTTGGAGCTATAATAGACGAGGAGAGGCCTCCCCAGTAAGCCCAAACTCTTTTTGATCGGTAGGTTTACTAGTACTAACCACTTTAAAAACATATTTTGTGCATGTGTGTCTATATTGGCCAATGTTACTCAACTCTAGGACCAAAACCCCGAAGGCGGCAATATCACTTCACCAACGATGATTCGCATCACGGTTTCCCCGGATACTGTTAAAGTGTCTTTTCCTGTGGATTGTGAGCCACTCAAACGTGAAAAACTGCAAAGGTAAATGTGGGATTTTATGATATTCTTTACTCGTAGAGATTGGGCGTATCCCTCAGTTTATGGAAGGGGAACCTTGACATGTTATCTACTTTGATTTTAGTTCCGGAAATTTTGTTCTAATCTAGATGCGATAATGTGGTGTTTGATTGTTTTTTTTTCGCTCACGATTTACCTGATTAGCTATCCATCCCCCCTACCCGCTTGCTCGGTAACCTGCTGTGGCAATCCCAAAAAGTATACGCATCCTACTCGTAAATTCCACGCTTGCTCCCTAGACCATTATCGGGAACTGATATCGACTACGTAATATTGCTTGAAAGGCTAGCTAGCTCTCGACTTTGATACTATTTTATATTATGTTTTTATATCCAAGTTGTCCCTGGTGTTTTACTTATATTGGCATATTCATTTGTGCTAGTCTTCACTGTAACATCTTCACAGGTTTGGTTTACGCTTTTTAATTCTTCTTGAGTCGAACTGTGTATTGGATAAGGCTCATCCCATCATTGCGAGGTGGATTAGAAGAGTATATACCTTTAACACTGAGCTCTGTGTACAATAGTTAGTGGTTGGAGTCCATCAACTGAATAAAAACGATGGTGGGAAAAACAGCGGCCGTTCTAGCTTTCGTTCACTTGGGATATGTATATTATGGGCTGGTAATTCTAAATTTTCACCATATAGCGGAGTCCCTTGGAATGATACTCACAAGAAAACGTAAACTCTGCCAATCCTCCCACTTTGGCGGTTTAATCCTTATATCACTTGTTAGTATTGACCCAAGCGACGAATGTTTCCAAGTATTTGAAAGTAAAAGTTTAATAGTATAAAACCGTGCTAAACCAGAGAGACATAGCACTCATTGTAAACGCGAAAGGGAAAAAATGAAAAGTGCTATCCAAACAGCAAAGTCACAATAATAACTTTCGCAATCCCCGACCGACTTCATATTGATAAGGACGACGTTTATTCAAAGGTCGCGGATAATGGAGGAGAGGGTGAGGCAACGTTTACTCTATTTGGAATGCGGGGGTCGAAAAATTTCATGATTTCATAATCTCTTTTGTTATATTCTTCAACTGTCGAATAGTCGTTAGAAAAGTAGCAGTAGTAGTAAGTATCGGGAGTAATCCAAAACTCGGCACGCATGGGCTGGGCTAGGTCGACGGGGGTGGGTCGATAACAGTAGATATTTGTGCCCTTTTGCGTGGAATTATAAAAAAAAACGGAGTTGGAATTGATTCTATAAAAATTATACTTCAATCCTCGGTTCGAGTAAATCACGTCACACTCCTTGTTATTGGAGTAGATATCCAAGGTGCTAATAATAATACTATCACACGGAGCAATGGAACTGTCACAGTTGTGGCATAACCGGGCCGAACTGCTTGAGACGA
>JAOPJG010000024.1:0-65229 GCA_027478255.1 Dispira simplex | reverse complement strand
ATAAATGACATCAGTTGACAGATGTCAACTCAATTTGGGGAAAGTACCCATCAAAACTCCGGGACATATGCAAAAAATGGTCCGATCAGAAAAAGGATAACAGATTCGAACTCAGCAGCTCGAGAGCATTAAAATGGATAGTAACATGTCTAGGGCCGATGACATGCATAAATGTCCGATCACATGCATGACGATGCATAAAACCGCAGTTAACGTTGAATTTGGGCATAAAATGCTTAAAGGACATCGCTAAGGTAAAGGATAACCTGTATAACCATCTGATCACGTGCATAACGATGCCTAAATCGAGATTATGGTTAAATATGGTCAAGAAAAATCGTAAGGAACAATCCAGGGTGTATCTGACGTTATATGGGTAGTTTTTTTGATTATATAACGAAAAATCCGCCAGCATTGAATGGGTCTCTCACAAAGTCCTATTGGTTAGGTCATAGTTGGTACATTTTTTCCTCCAAATCTCTATATAATCAAAAGAAAATCGCCCATATGGTTTAACCAGACTGACAGAGCAAATACAACGGCTCTAGGGATGTGGAAGAGCTCAGCTTGGAATTACTTCTTTCAACCTCTAGCCAAATTTAGCCATCAGTGAAAATTTGTCAAGGTATGATTAATACCTAGCGGATTGTCAAATTTCTACATGCCAAGTGGTTTATGGCGGTTGTTATTTTGAGAGGGTACTAGTTTGTAATCTCTGTGATACAACGATTTGCTCACTCATCATTACTAGCAAAGGTTTTGATATAGTCGCGAATATAAAACGTGACTTATCTCTACACACAATAAGATTAGGTCACATTGCATTTTAGCGAATAAAAGCGATACCTTAGTAGTTGAAATAAGTTCGGATGCATGTATTTTCCCGTCTTGTTCACATCGAGGACAAAAGGATGTAATGAAATGTCAAAAGCTGAAAATACTATCGGGAAAGATACGGAATTCAGGGTGCTATCCGAAGAATCGTCATATAACATAATTTGGGTATTTGCCAGCGAGTGTCTGTCACACTTGATGGTCTGCTGTTGGGGGTTTGTTAACGAGACCCATCCATGCTTTTGTACGCAGGTGACAAATTTTGAATAGAAAAAATTAAGCCATTTTTTAGCATTTTTATAGCGGCTATCTCACCACAACTTTCAACTCATAAACTGACTTCAAATCACAAGTATTGACCATCGTGCACAACATGTTGGCCACGTACAAATGGGTATAAATCACTTTGCAAAAAAAATAACGAAAATGCTACAATAGACACGTTTACAGTATTTTCCCCTCCTTTCTAAATAAATAACTACACAAGGAAAATAAAACGAATATCGCTTATGCCAGTGGAGGATTGTTATTTCGCTGTCGGGGAATAAACGAAGAAATAAAACTCCACACGAGCGAACGGGTATGGTACAACAAACCCCGACCAGGGGCCGCTGGCGGATTATCTTGACCACCATTACCAGGTGGGGGAGGATTAGCCTGATTTCCGCCGTTGCCTTCCTGTGCTCCGGCCGGTTGTTGGTTACGCAATTGCTCGTTGATGAATTCAGCCGGGTTGACATTGGCGGGCACGTTCATGATCCGGATACGACCAGCTTGAATCATCAACACAACCAGACCAAGCAGAACCAACAGAATGGCCTTGGTCAATCCTATACTACGGGACAACATAAATACCAGCAATGAATAACGCAGGACGAACCACAACCCGTTCAAAATATCGGCAAAGGAAATATGACGAATGATTAACGGACGTGCGGGTGGGTTATTGGCGGGGGCAGCCGCGGGGTTGGCGTTGTCTTCGCCCGGTGCATTAGCCAAGGTTGATCTAGCCGCTGGAGGATGGAGAGGTAAGCCTGCTTCGGTTGGGAATGCATACCCTGGAAGTGGATGGTTATTCCACCAGTTGGTCAGTGTGGAACCCGGTAAAGAAGCCCCGATACCATGTGACAAGCCGGTGGTTGTGCCTTGAGCGGGTAATTGCATCAGGTAGGGTAATCCATTGACCAACACGTACTGAAATGGACTGGATAACGGTACAATATGTAGAGGGTTAGTTGCTACCCCCGGGTCTGATTCCGAACGGGTGCCCATTCTCGACTCCTGTGCTATGGGTCCCTGTTTGTCATGACGAGCCAAATTCGTAGCCGGAGCAGCCGTATCTCGCAACGGGCCATTTCCCCCCGATGTAGTGCCGACCACGGGAGATGTCGCATTAGTACGGAGTTCCACGGGGGACATGGACTTGGCAGAGCTAGTAGACGTCTGGCTGACCAAAGCCGGTGTGGAGGAAGCAGTGGTTGTGGCGGTGGAACCACGTGTCGTTGTTACACGACTCGTTGAGCCGAGAGCGTTGGGGATCATCAGATGAAAAATGTATACCTCATCAGGCTCGACTTTCTTGATAATATTCTCTAGAGTGTCGTCGTTGTTAAGCAGTTTTCCCCGGTAAATGAGTTTAAGATGTTGGATACCCGGTAGGCCCGCATTCTGACGTTGGAGTTGCCGTTTCAACGAAAACACCGTGTCATATAATGAAGCCGTTAAACGTACAGTGTCTGTTCTGTCCTCCCACATGGGTGACTTGACGACGATGGAAATTCTGGAAGAAGCCATACTTTGGAAACGGATGAAAGGCAGGAACGCTTAGGAGAGTACAAAAAAAATCACATAAATGGAGGGTTCCAAAGTATCTTTTATGACAGCGTTAACTACCTTCACAAATGAAACACGCAGTTGTTGAGGAATGGTCTCAAGAAATTAATATTTGGCTGTTGTCCGTCTTTAGACATAACCTATGTCACGTGAGTGGCTATTACTTACGTCACCCACTGGTATATAGTTCGCACACTGAGTGCTCACTCTTGGATTTAGGTTCTTCCCAATTTAGTTTATACTATAGTACTTACATAGTGTTTATATGTCTTATGACATTAGTATTAGTCCAATCCAATGTTTATTAAAGGCTATTAGTTTACCCAATTCCCAACAGAAATAAAAGTAAAAAAACAATGCAACAAATGAAGAGTCGAAATGAAACAAGCTGCATTCACTTACTCCGTTTCCAGTGCAATGGGGATATTGGCGAAAAGTGCAGGGAACCAATAAAGGCGAACAATAAAGTAAGGGTCCACTTGGGGTGCCGTAATGTGGACCCAGGACCGAGCATTCTCAGAAGCGCAGTTCCCGTGCCTCCACTAAAGGACGTAGAATGTGTATGGCCCCGAATCTTGCGTGAGTGTCAACTCGATTTCTGCGCACACTATGTGTACTCATCTGCTATGATAAAGCAGAGGTTAACTCTATGGTTCTTGAGAAGGCATACGTAGGTATTGATGTATTCTTACTCTCGGTTAAAGTCTCTAAATCCATATATGTTTTATTAGCTAAGGACAATGATAGAAAATAGCACCGCTATCGCCCCAATACTACGATGGAAAATAGTACCTATACTTCCCTGAGGTTACTCGTCAATATATTCAACCAAAAATCGCAAGGGATAGAATACTAGCATAAGAGTATTTCATATCATAATCGCTGGTTACCACTGTGGCAAAATCTATACCATTAAGACTGGGTTAAAATAAATAATACATTAATATAACACCGACACCAACTCTTTACCTACATTGATTCATGTCACCACGGCATTTTCTAGTTCAAGGCCGACGTGATTCCAACGAGCGATGTACGTTGTCTGTCAGTGTAACGACGTAGGGCTGTAGTGTCTGCTTCTGGGTATCGGAAAGTTCCTGTACAAGATGTTCGAATTGTTGTTGGGAAGGAAACGCGGAGTTATCCGCAAAGAGGGACCCTACCAACGGAAGATGGTGCTCTCCATCCGTGGTGGACGGACATGACGGGTCAGTAGAATCAGCGGGTAGTGGCAGCGTTAACTTTGGTGGATTACGGAAATAATCAGCGTTAAACAATTGGAAATAATCTAAATCGGCCAAAGAAGAGGTGGTTATAGATTCCCCACTAATGCCAGATGTAATTTGGGTAGTAGATGGGTAATGATTCAAGGTGTCCTGCCCGCCTTGTAAAAGGCCTGTGATTAAACCGGCCCGAAGTCCTTCATTGAAACCGACGTCGAACCCATGTTGCATGTGCGTCTCCCGGCTTTCTGTTATACCCTCTGCGTAACCCGACTGTTGTAATGATAATGGAGCAGAAAGCATCAAATCGTTCAAGAAGACAAACGAAATAAGGATGATATTAGCCAACCGAACTGGGTACTTCTTGTACAGTTTGACGAACCTCACACCGGCTTAAATGAGCATGTATCCATGGCCCGTGGTATACCTAGACCAGAGCATACAGTACCTGGACTAGTTTGCTAGCCATTACCTCTCACTTACCTTGCTGTGAATGTCTTGTAAACGATTCCATTCCCGTTCGGCCATGCGTTGGTCATACTCATGCTCAGGTAAGTCCGATCCGTCACCCCACGTATCCTCCGAATCGGACATGATCACTATCGAGTATGTTACAGGGAAATCCCAAAAACAAGAGCTGGGAATGTACAGAGAAACATAGAGTGGGATAATGCAAAAAAAAGGAATAGAAACCACACATTCACTAGGGTTGACTCTTCTTATCCCTTATATTATTGACATTTTTTTAGAAAAACATGATTTTTTTAAAAGTGACGCTATAAAAAATGCCCAGTCAGAACTACCGCCTAAGGTCCTCTCACTAGACAAGCAAGTGGAGTTGACGACATATTTTGAACATTTCTGCTATTGGCGGAGATTACAGACTACCCTATTCTGCTCCACCTTTACAATTACTGGCGGACCATCTGTTTCCCCTCGTTTATTATTCTTTTAACTCCCAAACGGACAATCGAACCACTTTTATTATATTCAACATTTTTTTTACCACTCACCATGGCCCACCGACAAATTGACGTTGACATCCTCAACAGTGACCGTTACATTGACGAATTCGAAGCCTTGACCACCCAAACCCCCGAAGAAGTGGAAGCCCAAGTGCAGAATAAAGCCAGTACGGTACGCAGTGCACTGACCCGCGGTAACGTCCAAGTAGCACTCCATTTGGCCTTGGAAAACCCCCCGTTTGGCAACCGGTTTGCTTCAGCGCAACATCTCAATGGACAATTGGTAATGGACGTACTAGCCTCCACTAAAACTTCCGACATTTTACCAACGGTCCAAGCTCTGTCCCAGGATGAGGTCGACGTGTTAACTAAATACATCTACCATGGCTTGGCCCACCCGGCTACTTATAATTGCGGAATATTGCTCACTTGGCATGAAAAGGTGACTGAAGTCGGTGGCCTTGGCACTCTGGTGCGTATGTTGACGGACAACAAGGCTCTGAAAGCTTGATGTTTGTTCTTAATGTGTAATTATTGGAATTACTAACTGACTTGACTTGCCTTGGTAATTTTCTCATCTTTGTTGACCGAGGATATGCTACAAGGGTGGATATACATTTAGGCGTGGTATAATCAACAGTTACCTAAACACTCGCAAGTTGCGTTTGCTATTCCTATCCTACTTTACACTTTATACCTAAAATACATGGAACCCACTCGAATAAACAGTTATTCCCTGATCAATACATTTAATGATATGTACATTACTATCCGATTCCTCCCAATATAACAAGGTCGAACAACCACACCTACTCCCAAAGAGGAAGAAACTCCAGTTAAATCTTACTATCGGACTTTAGTGCTGAAGCCCATTAACGACATGAGGATAGCGTTGTCGGAATTCTTTAAACAAGACCGGCTTGGACCGTTGCATAGCCCCGGGGTCCTCAGCCAAACACACAAAAGTGGTGGCATTACCGGAATCCACGGCTTTACCAGCGATAAAAAACAATGACAAACCGATAAAGAAGGACACCAAGACAATGGCGGGTGTAAACGAACCAGTAGAGTTATACATTGGGCTAGCCACCGTCATGTACGCGTAACCGATAATGGCACATACTACCCCGATTAACAAACCACCCAACCACAACACATTCTCCACGAGGTCGTCGTTGATCAGCGCGTCGATACCTCGATCCTTGATCAGTCGCCAAGTATCTTTGGCCGCAGGAATGTACGCTTTGCCGTACATGGCCACTTCCACATAGGCGTACTTGTTGAAAAACTCGACCAGCCCTTGGATCATACCCAGGATACAACCCACACAACAACTCAAAAAGCCGCCCAATGCGCCATCAGTCTCCATACTAATCAAGGTCTGGAGAATACCGCGAATGGTTTGGAGAATAGCTACTACCAGTGAACCCAAACAGATGCTGCCAAAGGAATTGGTCGCGGCACGTTTTAACGCCGACAGGGTAGGATTCGTTGTAGGGTAACCCTGGAGAGTACCGTCAAAGAAGTAGTGGGTGGCAAACACACCAGCCACAGTGGTGTGCAACACATTAGAAACGATCTGCGATACCCAATACCACACTAGGGCCAAATAAACAATTACGCCAATAAGAGCTCCATTAGAACAAGAATGATCGGGTTGACCGGCGCTGTTAGTGTAGTTCCGACAACTTTCAAACTTTTTCATGTACGAAAACGAAGAGGTAAAGGTGACAACCCACCAAATAGCAAATACGGCGTGAATAATGAGAAATACAAAACCCAAAACCAGCGTAGCCGGAAAGTGCCGCATAATTTTCACCACGGTTGTGAGCATCAGTGTGGCAAACGGAACCCGATGCCGAAAATAAAACCACATCGCTGCGTAAAGTATACCAAATACCAGGGCCAACCCGCCCGCCCAGTACAAACCACGGTAGATGTAATACGCCCCCGTAGCAATACCGGCAATAGCAGCGGCCCAAAACGACACAATAATCATTGGTTTAGGAAAGGCCTGCATGAGTAATACGTAGCCGCCACTCAAAAGGATTCCCGCCGCCGCCACAATAAGAAAACAGACGATGGTCGGCAAACTAAAGAAATTTTGACTGTCCCGAAACGCACCATTATTACTAAAAGTTCCCATAGGTAAGGACCGGATACTTAATATACTATACACTATAAAGGACACGAAAAACGTCAGAAAGAGGATAGCCGCCCACAGGTCCCGGTACACCGGCGTCGCATTGTATTTCTCACTGCCTTGACCATAGTCCACTTTGGGAGGTGCTCCTCCGTTTTCCGGGGGTGGGTAATAGTTTAGTGTGGGAGGAGGTACTCCACCTCCATACTGTGTGGGTGGGGCCTGAGGTGGAGGATAAACAGTTGGTGGTGGTTGTTGCTGTGGGTAGTAGCCGCCATAGGGTGCATTGCCTTGGCTAGGGTCGTAAGCATAATTGAACCCATAGCCCTGGTTGTATGGTGCCTGTTGACGGTCGTAATATGGTGCCTGGTTGGCCATTTTGGTATCAAGACCAACTTGGGTGATAGAGGGGAAGAATACGAATTATCGAACTAGATATTTGCCAAAGTAATAACAAATAGGTAAACGATAAGAAAGGCATGAATATTGGAACAGGAAACCGCTTAATAGGGAAACCAAGGAATACGTCACAATAACGAATTTCTGAGCAAAAGTAGGAAAGAGAAAGGGATGAAAAAGGCAGCGGAAGATTTTAATAGGCTCCGAATATGGTAGCTCGTACAGCATAAGCACCTAATACATTAGTACAGTGCGGAAAAAAAACGAAATCGAATAAAGGAGGGACCCAGAGACAGTGATCAAACCAATCACTACGGTACCAAGAAAATGAAGTTAATACTTTCCATTGGGGACTCATCGGACTGGTTCGGAATGTCGACCCAATAACCATCGTGGAAGGGTTAATGAGGGAGTCCATACACTATCACCCCTTGAGAGCATTCCAGAGAATAATTGATGTCAAAGACAGGAGTGGAAGAGCCCTCCTCTGCTTGGCAAGCCACCAATGTAGCACATGAATGTCCACTGTGTCACCTACTCTCTAACAGGGCTTTTATTATTTGCGATAGTCCCATTTTGCTTCATCACTAGTCCTCCGTATAACCCTAGTATTGACGGTTTACCGGTTTTTGCCTGAATTTTTGTTTAAATCCATGAACTTTTTCTACGATTGACATTTCGATTCAAGATTTTGCTGATAAAATCTACGATAATCCCTTATCAATGACGTAATAAGTATACAAATAGGCGGGAAATCCTCAAGTAAACAATCGGACAGTGCCTGTTCAAATCAGCACACTGTCGGTCCAAAAAGTGATGTATTTTTACCTCAACATGCACAATATGTATACCATTCGCGTGTAATATTTATTTTTTAAGTAAATTTTTCAGAGGTAAAATAACGACAGGCTTCATACCCGTACCGCTAAATATACATCCCATATAATGTAGTGATCAACGAGAACAGATAAAACCTACAGAGCCATATTTCAATGACGAATAAAAGTAAAAGAACAGCGAAATTGTACTTGGTTTAAAAGCAAAAAAACATAAATTCTAAAGCGGTTGAATTTGAGCTTCCTTCGTCTCGTCACGCACTTGTTTGAGGAACTTCATTGCGTTAGTACCTCCTGATCCGACCACATGCTGAGCCTTGGATTTTACAGTATGACCCAGCTCATGGTGACCATCAAGCCCTACCGACAACGGAGTATGCGGAAGGTCGTTGTACGCATCTGGTGTTTGCCGTGAAGGAATCGCAGAATCATGCAAATGAGCAGGAAAATCAGCCAATGAAGAATCTGGAGTGAGTGCCGGACTGATTGGCTCGTTGGCCACATAGTTTCGTAGACGCTGAAGACTGAACAAAGAGGTAAGATGAGTGAGTCGGGAAGATGGATTAGCAATTTCTTCTGGGGGTATCTGAGGTTCCATACTTTTGATCACGGCGGGAGTGTCGGATACGACATCGTCCAATGGCAACTGACCAGATGGCGGGGTGTTGGGATTGGTGGGCGGCGGGGACGGACGGAAATCCTGCTTAGCCTGGGGTGTCATCATGTTTACCAAGCTAGGCCCCTTGTGTGCTGGAGATACGATATAGCGTGTAACCATTTTGATGTGGGAATCCCGGAAAGCCCGCACTTGCGCTACGCAAGCATTGTACACCTGTAGTAATTGGGTTCGCAAAGCCACCTCAGCAGGGTCATGGGTACGCAGATCATCGAGTACGGACGCCCTTGTGACTGTCATGACATAATCACGAAGGCGACAGGTTCGGTCGAGGTACTCCAGAAACCGACGGTGGGGACCAGGCATGTACGCTCGCATGGCTTCCAAGAAATTACCCCCCTGGAGTTTGACATCTTTGCGTTTATCTTCAGTCCGTTCGGTCTTGGGCAGTCCCGTCGGGTAATGCTGAACTCCTAAAAGGATATCAAACACATGAAAACTGCTAGCCTGAGCTGCACTCCCTCCAGCATACAGACGACGACGTGAATCCAGGCGAGGATCGTCAGGGTCCATGTCAATATCGTCCACTCCACGGTACAGTACACCGTGTGGTAGACCAGCTGACTTCATATTGTTCCAGCCCGCCAAAAACGGGTGGATTTTCCAGTAAAATACATAAGGGTCACACTGTTCGTACAATCGCTCCAGAATATGGATGCTATCCGACAACACTGCGTGGAATACGCCTAAATGTTCCACCAACGCCTGGTGGTCCTCCTCTGCAATGGTTTTGAATATGCCCGGAATCCGTCGAATCAATTCCACCGCTCTCGCTTCAACAGCACCCGTAATCAGGTAAAACCACGCCTCATCCGTCGATCCCGTAAACGTTTGTAAAACGGCCATGTTATCAAGTTCCAAAGGACTTTCCGGGTCAAGTTTATGCCAATTCCAAGACACCACCGAAGGTGAACAAACAACGGGCTTCATTTCCATCTCGTCCGCTAAACACACCCAAGGTACAGAAATGGACGCCGGTAAATAGTCGCGAACATCATGTCGGTCGCCCCAAACGTAGGCGTGGGCCAAAAACGCGAGTAACATAAAGGCTCTTCGTTTCTCACCCACCGTTACCAACTGGTCGGTTGCCAGTACCGGCAATTGGTCAACCCGCGCCCACAATTTACGGGTTATGATAAAGGCTTGTAAATTGTCATTGATACGTTCCCAAGGTTCATAGTAAGGATTGGGTAAACGAGCTAAAGCTGGCTCTTCGGGTAAAAACCCGGTAACGGGACTAATGTCGTAGTCCTCGAGACGAATGTCAGACGACATGAGGGCAATACCGAGGCTTGGAACTTTGAAACAACAATATAAAAGAGTAACGAGTAAACAACTAGGGTAAAATTCGGTGCAGGGTCGATAAGAACGTGGCAGCCACCTCACAATATACGTAGTGCCAACAAAGAAGTAGTGGTTTATGAGTACTGCTACGGTCGTTGACGAAAAACCAACGCCTCTTGGGAAAAATTATCCCGCCATGGAAAAGCGAAAGGGGGCGAGTATTTATAATGACAAAGCTTGCGAGAGAGTTGGAAAACAAAGGAAATAAATATATGCCAATATACCTACTCGTGAAATAGGAGGTCTAATCAAGACTTTGGTCGATAATGAGTGATGAAAGGCTAGTCAAAGGATGAAGGACGGTCCTAGTAAACATAGCTCTACCCGCTCGTACCAAGAAAACACCTGATTCATCCAATTTTTTTTCCGCCAAAAGGCCAAATGGATCATCAATAAGCCACCAACAGAAAATGACCTCAGCACTGCAATATCCCAAACGCAGGAGTGACATATGGTTGGGCCGTTTCCAACCCCTAATCCCGCGCAGTACATCAGGCAATACCTATTCTGACCAATCATAGGAAGATTATTCTACCCAACCAACGAAAGGTGTGAGCAATTTACGTTGGGATTGGCCACGTTTACTAATGTGGCTAATTCTTTACTCCCGTACGGGAGCTAATTACTCTCTCAGGACGCAAGCGCTAGGCTAACCTGGCCTGGCCTTTTTTTACGGGGGAATGTACGCTCTGCCGCTCTACGTTTAAGGAGAAAAGGGGAAAAAGATACAGTTTTCCGATGGTTGTAAAAGCCTCACTGCAGGGTAGCTGAAGGTGACTGTGCTGTTACGCTGTACATCTTGCTCGCATGTCCGCTATTAGCCGAATCACTGTTGTTCAGGGAAAATTATACTATGATGCCAATCTCCTCAAGTCACTTGATGGAATTCGAAAATACGGATGTTGGGAATTGGGTAAATATAGCTTTTAATAAAATTTGGATTGAACGAATAATGTCGTAAGGCGTATAAGCACTATGTAGGTACTATAAACTAATTTGGAAGAGAGAGAATCCGAGAGTGAACACTCAGTGTGCGAATTATATACCAGTAGGTGACGTAATCAGCAGCCACTCACGTAACATAGGCTATGTCTAAAGACGGACAACAGCCTAATATTAACAACTGATAATGCTATTTCTATACGTTCGCGGATATCAGAATTATTGGATAGCCAAATGGACACCAATGCTCCGAAAAAAGTAACGCAAGGCTAAATTTACTTTGGAGAAATATATTCCTGTATGACAAAATTGAAACCACACGGAGCCAGAGAGAGGAAAATGTAAAAATGCAACACACACTCTGTTTGCTTAATGTAAGTAACATGACATGGATTTAAATAATTAACAAGCGATGCAATGCCTTCCTTTCAAACAATACAGTAATGCACCGCAACGTTTGCACCTTTGGTTAAGCGGTACAAAGTACCAACAGATAAATGACCGTTCATCCTAGCTATGACACTACCCGTTTCACTCTGCACAGTGCTTTACGAGGTGTCTATCTACTTGGCTGCACTTTCCCCACCGTTCAGAGTAACTGATATTGCTAATATTGGGCTGTTGTCCGTCTCTAGACATAGCCTATGTCACGTGAGTGGCTATTACTTACGTCACCCACTGGTATATAGTTCGCACACTGAGTGCTCCACTCTTAGATTCAGGTTCTTCCAAAATTAGTTTATTTTATAGTACCTACATAGTGTTTATATGTCTTATGACATTAGTATTAGTCCAATCCAATGTTTATTAAAGGCTATTAGTTTACCCAATTCCCAACAGATATAATATAACTTGAACGTGACCCATTTCTAGGTGTCAGCACCAGAATTCGCATTCGGCGTATTACTTTTCCAATAGACGAGGTCAAAAACTGATTCATGATTTTTTTCGAGTAGTGATATGAGTTGTTCATTGGGATGCTTTCTTGGCCTTTAGGTCCGCTTTTCTTCATTTTTCAACCTTTCACTCCACATTCAACGTATGTATTACCACACTAGTCATGCATATCGGATGTAATGACATGGAACCCATACCTCCTCAGTTCAATGGCTAATGGCAATTCTGCTATAGTTAAGGGAAAGGTTGGGTAAATGTAGGGATGAGAAAAACATCACTTATTACCACTACTGTCACTTCCCCCCTCCCGTATTTCGGTCGTTGCTCAAGGTGTTTTAAGTGGAATAGTGCATATTGGTGTACCTGTAGAGTGTAAAGGATGCAGCTAACTAGTGTGACACTTACCGAGAACTTGTGTCCATGCTTTTTTTTTTGGTCAATGTCATCCACTCCTTTTATATCAACATAATTATTATGGCTGTAGTATTTTTCGGGTAAAAAATACATGTAGCTCAATGATACTATATTTATCAAAAAAAGTTAAATTATGAGTATGGGCAAAGTTATACTTTTTTGCAAACAGTGTCGCAAATACAGGAACGGTAAGGTAGAAAATTCGGATGACGGGAGTGTTACATAGTGAATATCAGTGATAACTCATAGAAAGTGGTACTCACCGCTATGCTTTTATCACCCAACCTTGTTTTTCTACATGACACACTAGAAATGGGAAGATAGGAAAAGTGTTATATTGTAGCGATCTCGAGGGCCTCCCCTTAGAGGCTCGCCCCCTCTCGCCAGAAGGAGAACCACTTCCCTTTGCTGTGTAAATGTGGGTACAGGGGATTCTAGCTGGTAGCCCTCAGCCTAACTGATTCTGGTCCTCCTGCACCCAGGAGGTGAACCTTAGCACGTTGCACAAAGTAATAGGACGTGCGCAGGTAATAGGAGGACTACAGGAGGCTGGGAGACATCCACGCAGGGGGAGACACGTACAGGTTGGTAAACAGATAGTTTACTAATGACCCCATCATCCCATATTCGAGAGCACAAGAGATTCCCACCCAGTTGTCAGTCATATCTCTGATAAATAGGGCCCGTTGGCCCCTCTAAATCTAGATTCCTCATATGTATTACAAATAAATATTTTATACCTAAACGTTCCTACTCGTTCATTAATTTGGATATCCTGCTTGATTTGTTACAATATATATATATATATATATTGCGATTCATCAATTCAACCAAACTGAAGTGGCATTGTGTGTAAAGATGGAAAAAGTAGTTCAGTATAAAAATCCAACAACACGTTCAGCTGACTCGTATTGTCCATAAACTACCACAAGTATCGGGTTGGGTTGATGAGCATGTGGATTACCTCATTTTCATACACCGTTAATCTTTACATAGCCGAGTGTTGTACAGCCCTCACGAATGCCGCTATTGCTATCCGTCGTTTGTGCACTTTAAATTTTTTTAGTGACCGTTATCAATGTTTGCTCACCTTGAACTTTATTTTCAAGTTATGTGATGTAACACTATAACTGGAGCTACATGTTACCTTTCAGAAAAAAAACTCGTGGTACATCATACCGCTTTTTGATACTTGGAGGTTCGTCCTTGTCCAGAAAACTAAGATAGCACATTCCTTTGGTTAACCAAGGCAGGTGGTACACAACAAAGGATTAATATAAGAAAATTATAGGTCTAGACTCAATGTACTTTCCCGTCGGAAGGGAGCAATAGCCCAGGTGAAGATGGTCGTGCTAAATAACCTGACGAGTATTCGTAGTATTCGAAAGCTGAGCATCGTCAAAGACTGGAGGATTACCTAAAAAAAGGGGGGTATCATTGTAAGTGAAATCACGTTTCCGTTTATCAAGTGTAAATAGTGGCAGAGGTAAACTCGGTCACTTTCATAAGTGCAACAGCTCATATATAGCACCTTGCCAGGGGATGAGTGACTATTATCCAAGACAACCACACCACCAGTGGGAGGGGCAGTCGGACAAAGATCGACAAGTTTACGAATGATTACACTCGCTGTGGTAAGGATTAACCGCTTTACAGCCATTTTTAGTCGAGATTTTTCTCGAGGCAATCTTCAACACAAAAATCATTACAAACTGAGCTTCATTGTTGTTGTAGATTGATTCGTCGCTGGTGTCGAACATCGCGGATGGAGCTGTGGTTAGTTGGGTACTTGGTGAGGATGGATTTCCTTCACTTTGTTTTTTTTCCACTATAGTAATGAATTGCCTTGGGGGGGGGAAGTTGAATGATATACCAATATCGCACTATTATAAAAACCATCGTCCACGGTAGGGCAGTGTTTTACCTGTACTTGGGCTAGCTTTATGTGTTATTCAATCTGTATTACCGCAATTTAATCTCTCTGTGACCAACCGCTTGTTTGATTGTTCCTACTTTTTCCTTTGCTTTGTACATTTAATTTTCGCACTCCCTGTGACGTTTACAGGTCTATTTAGCGCTTCTTATCCTCCCCCGTGCCGTAACCATGCAGTTCACTACTCTTCTCGCCGTTGTTTTAGCCACTACTTTGGCCGTGGTTTCCGCCTCGCCTTTAATTCCTGTCGTCGAAGCCAAAGTAAAGTCATGCTACCTTAGTAAGGATGGTATTTGCAAAGTTGACTGTCCCATGGGTGCGTTGTCGTGCAACGTATAACCAGTTGGATGCCATTAACGTAGTAATCCAGAGTAAACTTTCAAACGGTGCCTGCCTTGGTTAACTGGGATTGATTGTCGAGTTATGACCCCCTGTCTTCTCCTAACGACTCGTGGTGAATTTTTACATTGATGCGTACTGTGTTGGTTATCACTTGAAAAATGGCCAAAGTTTTATTACGATGCAAGCATAATAGCAAATAAATATTAATAACGGTAACCGAGAGCGTTGCAAGTCTTTACATACCTTGGGCTCTTTCATAGGCTGGTACCTGTCTAGCCTAACATTAGTGTTGCTTCCTCTTCATGATTGCTCAGCGTTACTGGCCTCTGCAATGGGGTAATAAGTCCTTCCAACTTGGGTGACTGCCGAGCCTGTGATTAACGGAGGGTAGCAGTAAAGAATGTAATCGTGCATCATGAACTATCCTATAATTGCTCATATGCTTCACAGTAAAATATGGTACGTTTGAATGTTTCTCCCTTTAACACTGAGAAATATAGGTGACGAACTTTAATTTTTCTCAAGACTCCTTTACACTTGACCACATTAAAGTATCTTCCCTAACGGAACAAACAAAAATACCCATTACCGGCATCGTACAGGTCGGACATAAATGAGAAAAAATGACATATCAATGAATAAATCTGTGCCACTGCGTTGATTAAAATTAAAAGATGGTAGATGGATATAAAAATACGAAGTTACACCCTATTGTGGAGATGTAAAGGGTGACGATGACAAAAGGGTTGATATAATGCATGTAGGTGCTATGAAAAAAAAGTACAACGTACTGAAATAAAGAAAACGTGATTAGGAATGGTCGACGAGGAGAGGAATGCTTACAATATTCGGCGGCCATGTGTAATCCTCAACTATTCGGTAATATTTTTGCTTTGGTGATAAAAAAAATGAGAAACACCTGGCTACTATTCAAACTAAATCAGTTGCCTGTTCATCAGCAGGAATTCCCGCAGTAGCGGCCTTATTCGTAGTAGATTCAGTAGGCAGTGAGCTATCGTCCAGATTAAGTAACCGAAAGCGAAGTTCGGTATTCTGTTGGGCCATTTCCCGCATACGACCTCGCTCTAGATCCAATTCTTGCTGCAAATGGTAGACTTGGGCCTTCAAAGTAGTCTTTAGCCTGTCAATTTGTTCGGTGCACTGGTTATGTACTTGGCTAAGATGTTCAAGCTGCCTTTGTAAGTTATCTCGCACGGTAGTTTGTTCACTCAACTGGGTCTGCAATTCTTGCACATGACGTTCGCTGGCGTCCGCCTGATTCTGCAACAGAAGCATCGTACTTTGTAACCGACGATGGCTCTCCTCCAGTTGCTCCTTTTCGTCCAACCCGTATTTACTAACCATCAGCAGTGCCGTTAGTTTTTCCACCTGATCTCGGTAATCCTTGACCGACGTGAGATTGCCCTGGTTGGTTTGCAATTGGCACTGCAGCTGGAAATTGTGGGTTTGGGATTCGTGAACTTCGGCCCGGTAGTCACTCTCCCTTTTCTTGAGTTGCTGAATCGTTTCCTTGAGTTGGGCAACCTCGGCTTCCTTTTTCTGCAAGTCCTCACGGTATACTCTCCCGCGGTCCAGCTGCCGCTTATCCCGATCAATGGAAAAGGTCTGCATGTCGTATTCCTGGTCTACAGAATCCGGATGACTCTTTTTCAGCGCTTCAAGTCGTTCCTGCAGCATACGCACTTTTTGGGCCTGGAATTGTTCCGCCACTTCGGCATTCGCCCGGGCAATGCGTTCCGTATGGGTACGACCCAGC
This sequence comes from Dispira simplex, assembly GCA_027478255.1. Taxonomy (NCBI): domain Eukaryota; kingdom Fungi; phylum Kickxellomycota; class Dimargaritomycetes; order Dimargaritales; family Dimargaritaceae; genus Dispira; species Dispira simplex. The sequence goes on along the minus strand of JAOPJG010000024.1, from coordinate 48,671 downwards.
TGGGCTACGCGGCACTCGGAAAGGAAACGTTCCAATTGCAGTTGGCTGACCAGACGGTATAAAGCCACATGGTATCCGGCAACCGCAGAGGGACTTAACTCCTTAATGTCTTTGTCGGTTGGGCGCAATGAAAGTGAAGCGTTAGTACGGTCAGCTTCAACCGGTGAGGTATTAGCCAGAGGTTTCGCAATGCAGTATTGGTACGACTGTACGATACCATGAGCCAGTTTGGAAATGCGTGCGTCAAGGTCATTGCCCTGCGCCGAGCTCCACAACGAAAGGGTCCTCGCTGGTTTTTGGGACACTGGTTGGTCCACTGATTTGGTGGTATCCGAGAAAAGTTTAGACTCCGTATTGTCATTTCCCAAATCCAAAGGTAAGTGAACCGATGTCACTTGGATGGGTGGGACAGGTTTGGGTGATTGGTCTGTCCCAGATGGTGTTAACGATGGGTCCATCCAGTGGTAAAAGGACGGATCGGACCGGCCTGGCAAAGAAGTGGGATGTATCTCCAGTAATGGCACGGTAATGCCATGGCTTTGATGATTGGGGGAAGACTCCGCTGATGGGGGTGACTCCATCTCCGGTTCCACGGGCGGATGGGTTCGGATACCAGAGTTAGGGGCCAGGTGAACTTGGGATTCATTCTGATAGGTCGAACTCTCGAAGTAGGCCTCCCATTCTTTGCGCACCGTTTCTACCTGCAAATCCAAGCACAGCTCAACGAATTTGAGAGGCTCCCGTTTGGAAATGAGTTTGTGGGGATAATTGTCCAATTCAAGTCGCTCTGGTAGATACAATTGGTTCACTACCGTGATATCTTGTTCGTAGGGTGACACCACAAACGGTGCGTCATTGCGAATCTCGGGGGTTTGTTGGCCGCTTTCGGGATCAGGCAATTCCGTGGAGAGTGGGCGCGCTCGAATAATAACTTGTGAGGTAGTGCTTAGAAAATTCGGATGATATACGTGGGTTCGTAAAAGTTTTTCCGCTTGACTATGAAACCCGGGAGTGTCAAACGCCGTGGTGTCGTAGCGGACTTTGGTAGCTTCGTCTGAGGCTTGGCTACGTACCCACCCTTCCATATATAACTGTGCGTTACGTAGAAAAGCGGTGGTATTGAAGGGGAAAGGGCCGTATAGAAAGGAAAACAAGGTAATGGTTCCCCGACTGAGGGGTCGAAATAAATAAGAGTGAAGGAGATCGTCCGGGTTATCCAGAATCGGGGTATCCTCTAGTGGCCACGCCAACCGACGTCCCATGATAAACAGCAGTCGTGGGAGCAGCTCGATGAGGGACTTACCAAGGTAAGGTATGACAAAAATGATGATATTGGTACATACGTCCATCTCCTCTAGGAATGTCGTGGTTTCTAACAATAGGAGAATCCTGTCCAGCAGACTGGTCTCGTACATGATATGCTTATTGCTCTGTCTACGACAGGTAAACTGGTTCAGAAAGGCCAGTGCGGCGAACCGTAGCTCCGGTTTGTATACCAACGCCTCGTAGAAAAAGGTATATAGAGGCTTGGGGTGACTCTGTCCGAAATGGTTTAGAATATGTTCTAGATTGATCGCCAACCGGGACTTTTCCCCGAGCGATGACCGGAGAGAATCCGCTCGACGCTTGGTCGCGCCTCCTAGGTAACGCGAATAACCAATATCATTGTTACAGGTAGTCAAGTAGAGATCGACCAGGGTTTTCCCCAGGAACCACGCCCATTCCGCCTCATTGGAACCGTCACACTGTGAATAAGAGGATAGGGTCGGTTTGAGCAAGGTAAGAACCACGGTACGGCATTCGGTTTCAAAGGTACGACAATTGTTGGGGAGGGAAAAGATTCGTTGAAATACCGCATCCCACCAGTCCAATGTGAACCGTTTACCGCCCAACGCAGGTAGTAAGGCAGAAAAGGCGCGGAAGAATACCATAATTTTGTCCAATTGATAATGCTTGATTAAGGGAGAAGTACGACCTGCCAGGGACATACCCCCATGCTCGGTTTCGAAATAACTCTCCCACTGTTCATTTCGAAAGTTAAATATCGGCAAAATGGTATCCGTAAACATTTGCAATAATTCTTGGGAGAGGTCATAAGCGTCATCGTCGTCGATCTGCTGAAAGGCCGCTTTGTAAGTAAGGCGATCCATCAGTAAGGTACCTTTTGATACCCCCAAGGTTTGGGGACGAGCTCCCGTGATGTGATCCCCCTGAGCAACGCCGCCATCGAGCTCCTCTGCGTCGGACGATGCACAAGGTGACGTGGGTTTGGAAGTATGCGGAGTAGGGGCTTTACCCAGAGGAGTGGTATCGGTAGCAGCGGATTTGGTCAACTGTTCCACATTAGGGCTGAGGTTACGCGGGGTAACCACCGCGCTGACGTTGGACACTTCCGCAATAGCCTGTGTCCGCGTGCCCAACGGGGTACGAGTAGGGAAAAGTCGACTATCAGAGTCTACTCCATCGACCGAATCGACGCTGGCACGGGCTTGTACTATACTTGACGGGTGCGGCACCCTGGTTTTGTACGTGTCGCGGCTGACTTGCGGGCTAAAGCCCTTGGTAGGAACCCGTCCCTGGGAACCGTACAAAGGTGCCGGCCCTGGATTGGCGGGATGCTGGGCGGCATAGTCTTCTAAAGTCTGGAGCTGGTTAAAGAAGTCTGAGGACTCTAAAAACTGCGACACGAGTTTATAACAATCGGGATTGAAATACGATATGTTGGTGGTTTTGGGTTCCTGTTGGGAAGCACTATGAACTTGGCAAAATTTGTCGTAGGCATCCAGGAGATTGGTGATACTCCGAATCACATCTTTGACAGTGGGCATGGTAATGTCCGCTAGTTATTTCCTCCAGCTGTCTAGAATGATATAGAGGGAGTGAGAAATCAGGCACCCACAGACACACATACACACACGAATGCACTCGTTCAATTCTTTGCTGAAAGACTTGGTAAAGTATACGATGGTAGATACACAATAGACGCTGGAAGCGGTTACTCTGTCATCCGCACAAAGAATACCGGATGGAAAAAAAGACCAGTAGAGCGCGGTGCTTGAGTCGATTACTTCCAATAGATATGCAGGGTAAAGTAGTATTCATTAGTTGGCTGGGCTGGTAATAATAAAAATAGGTGAGAAATAACAAACAACAGAGGGAAAAAAAACGATGCAAGCAGATTATACCAAAGAGTTCGAAACTAGGCAATAATAAAGCTTATCAGGTCAAACGGCCAAAGTTTCCCGTGGTGGACCATAAATGGACATCAAGGCCAGAACCCTCCTTCGTAACACTTTGGAACACAAAGCTTTTGTGCCATCTACCAATATACGTCATTGTCGAAGTGGTGAATTTATGCGGCTTGGATTATGTAAAGTAGCAGCCACTGTTTACGCTTCGTTTCTTTGTCCTACTATCATGGACCATAATAAGGCAGTGGTAAAGTGAAACCATGATTTCGGGTAGAGAGCTTCGTTTTACTCGTACAAAGTCATATCTGCAGAATAAACCCAAAGAGTAAGGGGGTGAAACGACATGCACACCAATGCAACCGAACTGCATTCAGTGTCAACCTGGTTTAGGTTTATTATTATCACTCTTTCGGCATGTATATAAATGACTGGTAGGCCGGTCTTCTCCGCTGGCCGTTGATGCTGGTATATTCTGATTAATTTCGCCGCCGTGGGTTAGCTCGTTTGTATCCCTTTGCTGTCACACTGGGTCATATTTATTTCATTTATTTCGGTGCTATTTCCACGTCCTAGTTAGATAGGAAATTGCCGACCTTGTTGGAGCATTAACATACCTACCCCTTTCTAAATCAGAAAAAAAAAGTTGCTCATGAGAGAGAACATCAGTATCGCCTTGGCGATTTCCTGGTTTTTGGCGGGGTTCACACTTGGGACCAATACTCCTTTGCTGAATCCCGTACCGAATCAGGTGGCCCGTTTGGTAGTCGACCCCGAAGGATCTCAATTTGGCCAACTCATCGAAGGGGCCGCCACGGATTCCTGGGGTAATTTCTATACTGCCAATTACGGCGACGACCAAACCACGAATACCCTGGCAATGGTTACTCCCAACGGTACGGCCCATTTGATCTACAGAGACAGTAACTCCAACACCTGGCTGAACTCCGTGCGAAGTATCCGACCTCCTCCAGGTCATAAACGGGACCATTTACGTTTACTCACAGGCGATGTAAAGGGGCATCGCGTCCTGCAGCTGGATTACGCTACACGAACCACGGAGAACCTAGTACCCCGTTCACCCGTCGTATCCGTGAGGTGTGCCGACCCTGGAATGTTACAACCTAATGATCTGGCCGTTACGTCGGACGACCATGTGTATCTTTCCGGTATGAACTACACCCAGGACAGTATATTGGGAGATGGTGACCTCTGGTGGTGCAACCCTCAGGGTGAGGCCCGTCGACTGGACATTATGTACCGTACCAATGGTATTGAGGTCAGTCCTGGAAATCGCTACTTGTACCTATCTGAGGCTATCAATCGTAACGGTAGCGTGGTGGCCAATCGTATTTGGCGTTACCACATCGACCCCTCCACTGGTGTCAAATTACGTAACCAACGGCCTATTCGATCCCTTTTCGTGGACTTTGAAAAGTTGGACCAAACCCAGGCAGCTGACGTGGACGGAATGCGGTGTGACAGTCAAGGGAATCTGTTTGTGACCCGCAATAGTCTTGGACAGGTGGTGGTGTTTAATCCCAAAGGCGTCCTGAAATTTCGGATTCACGTGCCGACCATACAAGGGGTGACCAATCTGGAATTCAGTGGACCGGATGGTCGAGTGCTGCACATTGTAGGTAGCTGTCGCGATAAAATGAACACCACCAAGGGGTGCATTGCCCGTTGGACCCATGACACCACAGGTCTGGAATGGGAACTCCTACACTAGGGTGATATTTCCGCATTCATTGTGGGGGAGAAACCAGCATCATCCTAGTTGTAATACTTCACGTTAACCAAAATTGGTGTAATATATAATGCCAACGATATGAACATTAGCCGTCTATAATTAGTATCCACGCTAAATTTATAAAAAAAAGGAATAACAGGGAAGAATCTATCAAAAAATGGATTCGTCGTATGTCGAAATAAAAATACAGTCAGTCTCTATCCCAAATACAAGTTTTAATATGCCAAAGTATGTTAATGTTCGCTCCGTATATTGTAGAAAAGAATACTGTTATACCATACTACCCAGAACATCACCGCTGACGACCCTTACTTGAAATACAAATAAAAAAGATGGAGCTACACATCCACAAGTAAAATTAATCAGGGCCAAAAGTGATTTTTTTACCTTGCCCGTACTATCAGTCGCCCTATATCTGCCGTCCCGTAAACCAGGCGGGGGAATACTTATAATATATTAGATGTGGGAAGACCCTCTTGCGTAGCTGGGTCAGCTTTGATACGTTCTAGTTTGGCAGACAATAAATGATACCGTTTCCGATGCTGTAGAAACTGCTTCACAAACTGATCGTGGTCCATAGACTGCGAAGAACAGGAATCAACACTACTGTTCAACGTTGTGCTATAAGAAGGTCCATATAGAAAATTTTGGGCACATTGGTCAGACTGTTGGTCAGCGCGCTGGGCCTCTTGTTCGAGTTCACTAATGAGGTGATGCGGGTTATACCGTTTAAGTGCCGTATGCTGGCTCTTGATTTGTTCGTAGAAGTTGGTGGTAAGGGAATCCAGAATGGTTTGTCGGTCGACAATGGACTGACGCAATTCGGTTAGTTCGGATTCCTGGGCCAAAATTTTCTTGGCTAGTGACTCATTACCGGTTTCCAATTCCAGTTGTACCGTCTTGGTCATTTGCACTTGTTCGAGTCCATCAAAGTAGGATTGAAACAGGTCTTCGAACTTGAGAATGTCTTCCAAATCGTCAGCGGTTTTATTGGCAAACGTAGGGAATTCATTCCGGAGGGCATCCTGTTTTTGTTTTACAGTGTTGGGATCAGGGAGTCGGTAATTGTTCATCGCCTCGGGGAGTGCCATGGTGTACAAGTATAGATGATTGCTCACAAAGATAACCGGAATTGTTACGAATGTGTTGGGATGGATGGAGCAGAATCAATAGGAAATATTTAGAACAATAATAGTATCAAGACAAGGAACGTTGGATTCATTCTATAGCTGGGATTGCCAAAAAATACATCTACTTAAAATAATACAATTATGGAAATCTAGAGCACCACGCCAAGTCCAGCCCCTCCCCCCACTTCAGAGCCCGAGTCACAAAAACAGGGACTGGCCTTTCACTACCACCCAGGCAAAGCAATGAGAATATGCTGACGGGAATAACTTACCCAAGTGCAACATGCTCTAGTCAACACTAAGTTGAGAATAATAGCAACTATTTTTACCTCACCTCCTTCACTTTGCTAATGTTCTCAACCCCACAGTATAGCGAATGGATATATTCGTTAATTATCGAGGTTGTGTGATAATGGCACGGTCTACCTCTAGCCGATCTTTATGGTAATATATGTTTCGTTTAAAACTTTTTTTTTATTATCCACCCGGAATTAACAAGGCCATATGGGTAGTATTTTTCCGTCGATATAGAGAAAAATCCGCCAGCATTGAGTAAATCTCTCACTAATCCCTATTGGTTAAATTTTGTAACTAGTACATTATTGCTCCGAATCTCTATAGAAAAAAAATCACCCATATGGGTACTTATTTTTCGTCTATATAGCGATTTGGAGTAAACAATGTACCAGATATAATTTAACCCATAGGTTTTCGTGAGAGATTTACTCAATGCTGGCGGATTTTTTTCTATTTAGTGGAAAAAAAATCACCCATATCTAGATTGCTGTCCATGCCCGAACTTGTTCTGTGGCTGGTAGGGTTATACGTATAAGACATAGTAAGGATTGTCCACTGGTGAAAGGTAGCTGCTATTCGGGCATGGTCGGCAATCCCGCAAAACTCTGAGCTATTATCCACACACACCCCATGGTGATTAGCGGCGTTAAACCAGGGTATGTGTGGTAAATACCCCCGTCCCATGTAGCCCGGTACACATAAGTTTATCGATTCCGCTGTTCAGTTGTGCACACCCGCCACTCACCCGTGTCATAACGCAAAAAAATTATGATTATTAGTACGTTGTTTTACGTTTTCCAATGCATTAATATATATATATTCGCTAAAGGATGTACATCTCTGCTTTATTATTCTTGAAGAATTTGAAGACTTGTACGAATTACGGAATCAGCGTTATTATTGAAACTGGCTTTATTGAAGGAACAATGACATGCAAGCGAAGAGTCGGATATATTATCGAACGATGTACTCACGCAGTATCTCACTCTACCTTACCTCTCCCGCTGGTGGCATGGGAATATGTCGTTCTATGTACCTAACATTCTTGCGGAATCGAAGGTGCTGCAATTTTCAGGTGACGGCACTGAGTACAGATTGGAAACTGGTCTAAGCAACGCTACTGTTAATCAAGCATCTCCATCTCACTCTTTCTAGATTGACACTCGGGCGAATTGACTTGATAATCAGAACGCTTAACCGTATACTAAAATGAGTACAGCAAAGAAAAGAGGAGATCAGGAATCTTAGCCATTTACCAGTCCGTTGTGAATCCTATATGGGTACTAAGTGCTGTGTGAACAAGGCAACCCAGCTTGAACATTCTGTGTGGTATATGAATCGGGCCCGGGGCTATTTAAATTGCTCGTTCTCCTTCCACCTTTCTCCCTTTACCTTTATTACTCAAGTCACGATTGTGCTCACTAGTAAATACCACCCTCCCCTATTGTTAGCTTGTTTTCTCCATCCTTAGCCAAACGCAAGTGTTAACTTTATATACTGCCCGTCTATTTTTTTTACTAATAATAATCTTCATTACAATTAGCACAGTGGTTTTACCCCTCAACGTTACCCTTTTCTCACCCATTTTCTTACTATACTAGCTTTAGTTGGATTCGGTTTCAATTTCTGTGACGGGCTTACTTCCGCGACCGCTGCAGGCAGTCGCTTTCGAGAATTATCTATCGTCAATTTTCACCTGGTGTGATTGCCGTACTGTTTCTTCGTGCAATTCTTTTTCTAAATTGATGCTCATTCGCTTTTTTTTCTTCGTCCCTCGTCTCATATACAACAACAAAAGGTAAGTATCACAAAGGTAGAACTGGGCGCAGGCTAACAGTATCTGCGGCATTCTCTAGCATCTATCCCCTCTTACTCGGTTTTTTTTTCTTTCCTATTTTTTCGTCACTACTTTTATTCGTTACAATTCATGCATTGATCCTACAGTGCCAGTAGGATGAACTCGCCCAAGTTTGTACTCCATTCTTTGATTTTCATTGCAGCTGTTCAGCTCATTGTGTTGGTATACAAAGAACAACATGCCAATGGTTGAACACATATCATCGCGTTATGAGACTTCATTGCTGACCGTCATCTACTAATCTTATTAGACCTGGTCAAACTATTCACTCTTCTCATATTTCTTTTCCCAGAGGTTATCTATTTGTAAACACTGGGTTGCTCATTGTACAATATCGGAGGTTTTTTTTCCTGATATTCGCATAGCTTTACCTCAATGTTTACTCAAATTTTTGTAGATTTTTTATATGTTCCCTCAACCCAATCACTCCGTGTGTAAATTTTTCATACACTATTCGGGCTGATATCTTTTTCTGCTTGTTGCCACAATTATCACTCTCGTTTCACCTAGTTCGCCACAACATTATCTCTGCTTCTCCTATATAATTGACATCTGCTCTAACATTCCGCACTCCCTCCATACACTTCCTTAATTTGTACACACTAATCATTACGTTTTTAGGCTGTGTTTAGTGTAACGGTCACGTATATTACAGTTAGACTATATTCTGCTTTCGTTAACCCCGGCGTCCTTATCAATACCTTTCCATTTTCATACGTTTTATACACTTTCTCACAGCCTATCCCAATCTAATCATGCCGACACAACCAAGTTACATTCCATCCGAGTACAAAGTGGTACTACTAGGCGCTGGTGGTAAGTAGCCAAATTTTTGTAAAATTACCCGCTACTTCATGCTTCGTACAATGGACGATGGTAATCTGCATAGTTGTGTGGAAAATGGTTGATTCTTTGTTAATCGTGCTGTTTTTATAGTTCAATTAGATATCGCACCTAGCTCGTCGATAGCTGGATTTTTTTTAAAAAAAATCAAAAATTACTCTTTGTTTAGCATACGTTGACAAAGCAGAAATTTTTTAGTCTACAACTTGTATAGCTATTGTAACTTTTTGTGGACGTCAGATCCCACACTAATTACTGCAAAGCCTAGCGAAGTAGGATTGTCGGTACTGTCTGCTATATAAAGACACTTTGTTTCTATTCTGTTCGACGTATGGGGTACTCGTAGGTGGGAATAAGAGTGAACGTCTGTCATATTTTTGAGTTTTGATCGATGTAAATTCTCAACACTGAATCACACTAACTTAATAATTTAATCACTTCTTCTGGCATTTTTTTAAACCACCCTGTAAATGAAACCTGGTGTTTTCATTGGTCAATCCTCTTGGTCTTTGTTGTACGTACGATATTGATATGACAAAGGCGTCGGTAAATCGGCACTTACAATTCGCTTCGTACGCTCCTATTTTATCGAGGAATACGACCCTACTATTGAAGGTTAGTAATTAATCTTGGAAGACTTTTCTTGGACTATTTAATCCGGGAGCTTTTTAGTTAATGAAGGACTGAGGATGGAAATTGGTATCGGTGGGGTGGATAAACGATGGAAATATAATTTCCCTAATTATCCGTCAACATTTTTATTGCTAAACACCAGAACAATAATTTCTATTAGTAAACTGATACTTGGTCATCGCATTGCTATTCCATTCAAAATGGAACGTAGACCATCTAGGCTTGGCAAAGTGTTCTCGATATGTTACTAATACCCTATACCACATCAAAAATTTGGTATGATTTGCCTGTTTAATATAATAATTTACTTGGATTGTGATGAACACGTTAGATTCGTACACCAAAAATTGTGAAGTGGATGGTGAAGAGGCGTTTCTGGATGTGTTGGATTCTGCAGGGCAGGAGGAATACAGTGTTATGCGTGAACAGTACATACAAAGTGGTGATGGTTTCCTGTTGGTATATAGCGTGACTTCTCGGGCCTCCTTTGAAGAAGTACGTATTTTGATGGACCAGCTCCTCCGGATCAAAGGGGTATCACAGGCACCTGTCGTAATTGTGGGTAACAAATTCGATTTAGAAATTCAGCGACAAGTCACCACCGAGGAAGGTCGACAGTTGGCCGAGGAATACCAAGCCATGTTCATGGAAACATCAGCCAAGATGCGAACCAATGTAAGCGAAGCTTTCCATTGTGTGGTGCGACAAATTCGTCACTACAGAACTTCTCTCTCTCGGTCGAATAGCTCCAGCAGTAGCCAAAACACCACGGTACCTCCACCGGCGCGGATACAGCGGTCGGTGTTGAGTTGTTTAATTTTCTCCCGACGGGACAGCCGTACTGTACCCAAACATAGATCATCCAAGTTTTCTAGCGACAATATAGACAAACCACTCCCACCACCCCCGGTGGTCTACCGAAACGCCAAGGATGCCTATTACCAAGAATCGGTACGGCGGGCCAACACGACCAAATTCAACGTTCATCATGAAGATAACCAATCGCGCTGCTTCCCCTTCTGGGGAAAATATTGACTAGAAAACAAAATTCAAAAAATTGTGGATGTTTAAAGCCTTTTGCGGGGAGAACTCACACATTCTCATGGGTTAATTAGAATAACGTCTCTGCAAGATCTCTCATATGGCCTAGTATGGGGGTTTTTTTTTATTTTTCATTGCTTATAACCGAAGACCTTATTATCATGTATATCTTCCATTTTTTTCACCTACGGCCGCTAACAAGGCCCTTTGTAACATCATCACCTGTGATTGATACGTATTCCTTTTAATATCAACAATAAAAAAGAATATGTTGTTCTCCTTATGCATTGTACTGCTACACTACCCAGTAATTCCCTATAATTTTGCACATGTTTACTGTCTTTTACGAAACAATGGATGTGCTGCTGGTGGAAATAAACCACGATTAAGGGGAACATGTATGCCAAGGAATATGCCCTCGTTTTGGAATACTGTTTAACTAATTTGAAGTGGAGGCTTTGTAAATTTTAAGAAGCCAACGGTTGAGCCTGTGCAGAGAAGTGTCACAAGATATCATGGGTAACTCTTCATTAGTTCACCATTCTGAAACATGTTCAAATTCATAAAGCGAACGTAAAGAAAGAAATGTGAAAAAAAATCGGTATTGGGCAAGATCGGCTTTTAGATGAACCAAGCACAATGGCAGCCCTGGTTCGATATTACTTTATCCAAGAGCGAGTTGATATGATGAAAATTATTCATCTGTGTTTTCAACACCTAAAGTGCATCGGTTACAGTCTGTGTTTGATAAATAATGCAGGCCTGGTAAGCATCTGTGATAATCTTTGCTTTTCTGCGATATTTTATCTGTTAACTCGTCCACTCAACTTGGGAGCTAGCTAACAAGTAAAAAAAAATATATGTGATTTTTTTTTCGACTATATAGAGATTTGGAGCAAAAATGTACCAACTAAAATTTAATCAATAGGATTTTGTGAGAGACCCATTCAATGCTGGCGGTTTTTATGCTATATAGTCGAAAAAGAACTACCCATATATGATACATTGCTAAACCTGTATCCAGTACTAACTGTACATAGGGCCAACTCGTTTAATGGGCGAATAACGACTATCGTAATGTATTGTCTTGTCTCTTTCAGCCTTTCCCCTTGCCTGAATTCCAAAGCTTTCCCCGAGAAGATCACTAGACCCCAAAATCAACAAGCTGAGGGTAGCGTATACAAGAGCATTGGAGATGGCAGATATTAGCCACAACAACTCTAAACATGCTTGGAAAGAGTGACAGTGTGAAGATGAAGGAGGCTTTTGATGTGCATGAAGCGAACTTGGTAAAAAAACAGGACTTTTGAAATCCCACACACTTGGTAATACTCACACTGTCATTTCCGAAAATACCAGAATAGAAAGGTGTGCCAAAATAGGAGGGGATATCCAAGGCATTCCTAAGTGGTCAATCATCAAATGGGGATTGGCCAGACGTGGATGCAAGCACAACTGTGAATGGCTTAAAAGGCCTACCAGAATTACACTCTCTTGGGATAGGCCTTGAGGCGGGGGAATTGGTTGGATAAAATGTAGGATATCACGGTCTGAGTAGGTTCTCTGGCGAAAACGATAAGCATCTGCCCCTCACTCACTTGTTGTTAGGATTGATTGGGCGATTTCGTTGAGTGCATGTAATTTTTTTTGCTATGTATTTTTTATAAGGAGGTGGCCCGTTTTCATGGTGTTATCCAACTCCTAAAACCAGCTAGTGCTGTGGTTCCTACTACTACCTATTTTCTTAGTTTTTTTTTACTCAATAATTTTAGGTTTATTATAGCTTCGTTTACTAGACGACATTATAATTTATGGCTACGACTTGGCGGACAAATTAGAATTCCCCTATCCTAATTTCGTTTTTCGGATGATGCAAGCGGCATTTGCGTTTCTTGAGTAAACCGACTGGTCTATTTGGTATACAACGGAATTCCTACTATTTGTTTTTCTCGTTTTATAGTGAACGCTAACAGTTGCCCCACTGTTTTCCCGCTCAGGAGCACTATTATATTGTTGTTGTTGTTATTATCATTGTGTTACTGTTGTTTCCAGTGGCTTGGAGAGCCCCTTAACCTTCTCATCTCCTTTAAAATATACGTTGGCTTTACCAATTTATACCACCTTGTCTTTTTGTTAAGGTAGTACAAGCAAATACTACTACTATTTCTACATTCTAATATTGGTTGGGGATTAGTGGCGATCATTTCCAACCTACCTCATCACCGCCAAAGTCTGTTGTAGACTCCTCAACGCCACACTTTCCTAACCTTGTCGTTTAACAAAGCGTTTGTTGTTATTTTAGGTGCGTACCTTTATTGTAACTTGTCATACGCTGTCAATGCCCTGGCTGGTTTTTATACTTTTTTATGGAGTCACGTTCCGTTGATGCCTGCAGGTTAAAATATATCAGCCCCGGTTTGTTATTCCTTTATTATTCCTCACTCTCCCTTTTTCGTCGCTTATTTATTTGACTCCGTTTAGCTTGGGTGACTTTGGCTCCCCACTTCTTTTTTAACTGCAATGGGTTCCCCGTACCACAAGTGTAGCAGTGGCTTTGGCGGTTTCAGCCGTCTTCGGTTACTACTGCTTGTATTTGCGATCTTGTTCCTATTCCATATTATCTATTCGACGCTATGGCAATCTTCGAATACAGTACAACGGTCATCGTTAGTGAAGAACAATCCCGTGGAGACAATACGTCCGACGTTCGTGTCACCTACGGACGAAACCCCCGAAGAGGACGTGCGCAGCAGCCATACGGCCGCCCCCGGCAACAATACCATCACCAAAGTGAAGGGTGTCTTTGTGGTGCTAGTACGTAACCGCGAGTTGCACGATTTGCGTTGGTCTCTACGTCAGTTGGAGGATAGATTTAACCACAAGCACAATTACCCCTATGTGTTTTTGAACGACAAGCCCTTTAGTGAGGAATTCAAGCGCACTATTTCCTGGATTACTAAAGCCCCGGTGTCGTTCGGATTGGTACCTCGGGAACATTGGAGTTTGCCCGATTGGGTAGACCGTTACCATATGTTGGAAGGCATGAACGACATGGTCAAGAACCAGGTCATTTATGGCGCCAGCTTGTCCTATCGTCACATGTGTCGGTTTAACTCGGGCTTCTTTTTCCAGCACCCGCTGTTGGACGGCTATGAATACTATTGGCGGGTCGAACCCGATGTTCAGTTCACCTGTGATATTGATTACGATCCATTTGTATACATGAAAGAACGGGATCTCAAGTACGGGTTCACCATTTCCCTCAAGGAGATCCCGGAAACTGTACCTACGTTGTGGGATACCACCCGTAAATTTATGAGCAAGTACCCCGAGTATGTCGAGCAACAAAATACTCTGGATTGGGTCACAAACGACGGTGGTAAAACGTACAATATGTGTCATTTCTGGTCCAATTTCGAAATCGGCAAGCTCGACTTTTTCCGGTCCGAGCGGTATCTCAAGTATTTTGACTTTTTAGACCAAGAAGGTGGTTTCTTTTATGAACGTTGGGGCGATGCTCCGGTACATTCCCTGGCCGTGGCCATGTTCCTTCGCAAGGAAGAAGTACACTGGTTCCGGGACATTGGTTACGTACACACAGTGTCCCAAAACTGTCCCTCGGACCCGGAGATGCAAAAGAAATGCCATTGTGATCCTAAAAAGTCTGTGGAACGTACACGACATAGCTGCACCCTCCAGTGGACTCAGTTGCCAGACAACGTATAATTTTCGGATCCAGCTATTCACTAATTTGACAGCACGGCGAAACCAACCCAAATTTTAAATTTGGCTTTTTTTCACCTTTGCGAATTTCGCTTCGAGTATGAGGGTCGAGTCCTTCATGTTCTAGGCATATGTTTTTTATGATGATTTTTTTTCTTTGCAGCTGTTGCCAGAATCATACATAAGCTTGGCACATAATTGTCGCGTTTGGGTCTTCCTACACCATCTGGCACCCACTGTGTTTTATCCGCTTTCTTGCTTTTCCCCTTTCTTTTCACTGATGCGAGTAGATTTTTCCGAATGATCACGTTGAATGGACTATACCTACCTCGTGTGATATTTTTTTTTGCTTTCGAGACTAACTAATATTTACAATGGCCAATATATTATTCTATAGGAAATAAAAATAACCAAATGCGTATCAGATGCGTGTTATAAACGTATGTCCTCAAAGATGTACCGGTAATTCGCGGCGTCAGCTAATTGCTTTCCCATGCGTAAGTGAATATCCCGTAATGTAGGCCTTGTAAATGTTTGCTGCTATTTTATAGCGAGATGCCATGGAATGATTCAGAATGTGAAGGGACAACTGCTGAGGACAGTATCAGCTTTCTACCACTGCGAGGGGTGAGAGAATAATACGTGGTCATTACTTTTAATAAAAAGTAAAAAAAAATGGATGGGGGTGCCTATTGCCAAGACATCAAGGGTCTCGCTGAACAAAGAAATATTAACAATGGAGACCCGAGCTCAAAGAACGGAAAATGTAATATGCATCATCGGTAAAAGAGTTACAGGACAAGTATTTTTATGGAAACATGAACCTGCCTACGTGCCCTTTGAACCATACACCCCTCACCTACGCAGGAATCGGACAACGTGCCTTTGAAAGGAAACTGCAGCCCCTCTGTTTCAAATAACAGCTGCAGATGATGACAGCCTAGGACATCCTGATGGTAAGTGAATATTCACTGCAGGGTTGATACTCAGGAAATGTATCCACCAAATATCCAAGAACCCTGCCCTCGCTTAGCTAGATTTCGTATCACATTCAAAGCTCTAGTCGAATACTTGTTGATAAGTACGTAAGGGCCACTAGTCCCTATTTTAATAATTCACTAAGATTAACAAACATACTTGTTCTTAGTGATAAATCATTTTAACAACTCTTATATTTTATTCCTTTAATTCACATTTATAGGGCCCACTCGCACCCGTAAGTACAGGTTCTATTACAATATCAATGACGTGGACTTCAGTATCATCAGTTGCTTATGTCAGTAATGCTGTAACGAGGACGTTATACACTTGCAGGATCCATTTTTGGTAACCATTGGTCTTTAGCGTAACATCCAGCACCTACTGCTATCAATGTCTTAACCTTTCAGATTTTTTAAGGTGGTTGGCAGTTTTGATAACCATTTTTTTGTTTAAAGAATTGGAAAAGTGAGAATTGGTTCTCTGAATCCATTTCATTTCAAGGGCTGCTTTCCATAATGCTTTAAGGGAGAAGAAACGTATAAAGCATTGAACAGCTCTCAGATAACAGAAAGTACAATTAAAAGGATTTATTTTGTTGAATTCAAAGGAAAGGAACAGAGTGAAAAGCACAACCATGAACGTGTAAAAGCTCAACATTGAGACTTTGCAGTACACTCCCATTCTATCCTTTGACATGACAATCCCTGTTTAAGCAGTAAAGTTGTATTCCAGTAACAAAAGACATCACGAAATGAACCAATATAGACCCAAGGAGCTAAGTACCAAGTATGCTTTTTAGCCCCAAGGATTCGGACACCAACTTAGAGCACATTGACAAAGGTTTGAGTCCAGAAATTTTTGACACGGGCAATACCGACAGAGTTGACATCTTTGCTGACAATATTAGCATAATGACCAGGCGATTTAACCCAACTCTCCATTACATCCTCTTCTGTAGTTTGTCCTAGGGCCACGTTTTCGCCCCAGGTACTCCACTTGATATTTGCGTTTTTCAAACGTTGAGACAAGTCACCGCTGGCATCACTGTGGGTCATCTTATTAATATCGAACATATACTGACAATGATCCAGGGACACCTTGTTCAAGTCCTCGTTAACTTTGAGAGCTGGGACACCTTTCTTGGCACGTTCTTCGTTAACCAGACGCAGGATCTTCTCACTGTCGGCAACAAGGTCAGCGCCGGTTCCCCCGGGGGTGGTGGTAGGGGTTTCCTTCTCAACGGTGGCGGTAGGGGTAGTGACCATAGTAGGCAAGGTCTCGGTAGCGGAGTCGGACTCAGGGGTGGTGGTAGGCAATGTCACGATAACCTCGTCAAATTCGGTAGTAGTGGTTTCGTCGGAATTCGGAGTAGTAGTAGGCAGAGTGCCAGTGGTTTCTCCGATCACGCTACTGGTAATATTGGCCGGCCCGCCGGTCAAAGTTTCCGATAAAGTAGGAGTAGAGGTAGAAGTGATGGAATATATGTCAGTCGGAGTTTTTGTTAAACTAGGCTTACATTTGCGGTGAGGGGCCGCCAGGGCATTGCTCGCCAGGAGCAACATAACCGCCAAAGGAGTGAGGTACTTCATGATTCCGCTATTATAAAAAAATAGACAGCACACCAGGTATGAATATCAAAGCAGGTATAGGGTAAAAAATAGAAGTTGTTAAACTGAATTTCCGGGAAATACGTAAAAAAATTAACCAGGTAGTGTATCCACGTAACGCAAATAGCAGCCAGTGTTATTTGATAACGTGAATTAAAAGAAATAGTGATAATGAGTTTTACTGGGGGCGAAACAGGCGTGTATTTATACCTTTCCATCCACTAGAACATTATTCTATGGTCATGGAGTTGGCAACATTCAAAAAGGAAAAACTTTGGCGAGTCAGGCCTGGTCATAGGCCAATGTGAAAAGGGATGAGAAGGAGTTGATGTTCGGCATTTTGGTAAAAACCAGTGGCAGTGGTCAAAAAGAGAATGGCAATCATCTACGGCTGAATGGTGCAATGGATAGCAAGAGGTTTGTCTACCGATGTCCATGCCATAGAACATACCGTTGACACAATAGTCGTCAATCATCAGTTATTGAATTTGATTGGAAAAGAGACAAGTTCGAATCAAGAAGCCGGTAAATTATTACCCGAATCACATTAGTGAAACACAAGGGTAGTGGGATCAACCGTAAAGAGAGGAGGAGGAGGAGGGGGTAGACTTGCCATGCCTATCAATGCCTTTTACGATAGAAAAAGGAAAGCATAGCCCGAGTCGGATATAAAAGAATCTCGGTGATAGTGAGTATACAACCTTTCTGACCTCGCTGAAATGAGCATGGGGTGATTCTCAAAGAATGAATTTGAACGAGCTAGCAATCTGTTAAATGAATATCGATTTACCAGTTTATCAGTATCTGAATATGGTGAGTGAATCATTCACTCTTACCGAGGGGGAGTTTCCATTGACGTCGAGTATAGGATAACATGTAGTCATTATTCTTTTCCTACGATGACATTCGTGCTTGAAATAATGAAACCCAGAGCGAAGTCCGAAAACGGCGATAAATGTAAGTTCGAAAAATTCCTAATAGGGAAGTCCGGTGTCTTAGAGCATTGTAGTGGGATATACTCTTGAATTGACCCAGATTAACGTAGTGAAAACTGAAAACTGAAAACATGTTATGTTATTCTTTGTGAGTAAAGATAGCCTTTAATAAACTAAACTGTAAACTAATTGTGATAAACTGGGGGAGTGTTGTTAGACACTTAAACATAGATAAACAATAAACTATTTTTCACCAGAGTGAAGAAAGGAGTGAGAGAGTGAACGAGATATAATATACCAGACTGAGGGCGTGAGTAGCGAAGGAAATCACGTGAAGTAAATTACTGACGGAGGTGGGAAAACATGGAGATTAACATGTTAGCATAGTCACTGGACAGTAACCCACTGGCACGTTACATTGTGGTTTTTCGTAACTCACTCAAAGTATGAAAAAAAGAAGGGCAAACGGGAAATTGACCATCTTTGGCAAGTGATTATAGTGAAGAAAAACGTAATGAAGCTGGTGTGCTATTTCTTTAATCTATGCTTACATACACTATTACAGCCTCATTGTGCTCTAACAACTCCGAATAAAAACCATGAATGGTAAAGATGTAGTTCATCAAATGTCTGTTATCCTCCTTGAGTGATACAGTCTATGATTCGGTTCACTTGGCACAGTTAATAATGGCCTCTACCACAAAGCGATGTCCTTTTATTCAGCTTCGAATGAATATCCTTTTTTTATAAGGTACAGGCACTTTGACTTAGCCAAGGCCTGTTGTGAGCCAAGTTATGTCGAATCTTGTCATTTCATTGGTAGGAACTATGATATAAGTAAGCCATAGTTTGGGTTTGACAATGTGAATTTCCCGACAGTAGTAGTGTGAATTCGGCCACAAAAAAATAGTATGGACAGCCCATTGGTCCTTGTCATTGAAATGTGGTTGTTTGGTTGGCATAGTCAACACGATTTACATACGTTAAGAAGGTTAGGATTGATTATTCGTCAGGATGTGGATTGGCACTTGTTCCTGTGTAAGCCTTGTTTTTCACAGGCCATCTACCTACAGAAAGAAAATAGCGTAACGAATTAAAAAAATGTTACTACGTGTTCCTGGCCCATATTCTGCCCCTCTGTACACTTTAATCACCATGAAGTTAGCCTAGCGACAGAGCGGTGAATTTTGCAGCCGATGGTACATTCGGAATTGAACACGAAACACACAAAACTGCAAGATTCGCCTCCCCCATAGCATTACCATGGTGATTATGGTTTCGTTTTATCCACCGAGGGATTCCCTTGAAAATTTTCTATATATGCACTGTTATCCAGTCAATAAAACGAGTGAGGACGAGAGCGGATAATGATGCTTGCCATGTACCACATACGAAACATGCGAATTATTGGTTGGACTATTACAATCGAAAGTAATATTTTGGCATTTTTTCCGACACAGTTGCAGAATATCCACTGAAAGTGAATGCCGAATTTGTGGTATCCGTTTCGGCGAAGTCGTGGTTGGATCATGGTCTCTTGTTTCCAAATCACAGCCAAAAATAAAATGACATCACATTTTTGGAGTAGTAAACCGTCAATAGAAGCTGATTGCTAGGCTGACCAATACTCTACACGTCGAATCTCTTTACCAATGTAGGATTACTCTCTTGCCTCAATTTAATACCTAAATGATGTACTTCAAGTTGCAAACACATAGACAGTCATTTGTGTCACTTCCATGTTCGTCGTAGTTGTTTACCGTTGAAGTTATCCATTTAACAGCCGGCTTTCAAAAATTAACATGTGATTAGAACAATGCCAACTCTTTTGAGTTTGCAGTCGGACGCAATTCAGCTCCTCCCGAGGCCTTGTACGACTATTTTTTTATAAATTTAAGAGACACGTTTTCATTTTCATATCTATATTGCTAGTTAATTTCAACGGTTATTAACATTATTTAATGGGAAGGTTGGTCTACAATTTTTTTTGGTCTTTCAACTAAGCTATCTACTCCGAGGTACCCTCATGGCACAGTAGAAATCAAGCGAATACAGTTGCTGGGACTCTACCATGAAGATGCGTTTAGGTTCCTTGTAATATGCTACATCTCCACGAGTTTCACCACAATGGTCAATGTTGAGCATTCACGTATATAGAAATACAAGCACTTTGTGAGGGTTGGATTTAGTAAAGGAAAAGTAACAGATAAAGGAACACCAAAGTGGTTTATACATTGCGCAATAATCACCAATATCATATGCCAGTATAATAATGTCTTCCAACAATCTATTCTGATGTCATGACATGCGATACAAGGCCATCAGGTACATAAAACACTGACGTTTATTGTTAGAAGCAGATGACAAAGGCCAGCGAAAAGTGAGCGACATAATACCCGCAATGGGGTTGTTGCACACTTTCTGGTATTCTCTGGGTTAAGCATCCTGTAGTGAATATGTAGATGTCGTTATGTCTCTCTGACAATCACCAATACTAACCGCTTGCGGATCAGTGTAATGGGGCACTTCATCCCAGTGCTCATTAAATCTTGCTGGTTGAGTGTAGTGCCGTGCAAAATAGTTATCCTTCTGGATGAGTGACATCTCCCTTCGCATAATTCCCAATAATTTTATAACAATCTAGACACGAGCATATCCTCCACATATCTTCTGGGGCAAGTTTTAATAATCATACCGAAATCACAAATTCTAACACCACAACAGTAGAGTGAGTCAAAAGATACAGCAACGTTACCCATAATTACTAGCAGCGTCAGCGTAGTGAGAAACCCCCCCCCCCCACAAGGTTTCTCCTATCATCCACCCATTGGTAGCTTGTGTGGCACCTAGTAAAGTCATGACCAGGTTGCCATCGAAGGAGGTGGGCACAGTAGCTGTTGGGGCACATTCTCTGCAATTTTTTTCGGTTTTGACACGTTGGTGTATTTCGTAGAGGAGTCTGAAGATTGCTCTATGAAGTGAAAAGTTATGTACACCGTGTAGTTTTTTTTGTGTTAGATATATGGGTGAATTTTTTTCGACTATATAAAGAAAAATCCGCCGAAATCGAATGGGTCTCTCATAAAATCCTATTGGCTAAAAAATAAATGGTACATCTTTGCTCTAAATTGTTAAATAGTCGAAAAAAAATCACCCATATAGCTTGTCCAGATAATGAAACACCCTTTTTTTTAAATTACCACAGTGAATATCACGCACAACAACCAGTCTTGTTTCCGTGGTGTCCTACAGCAGGTCATACGGGGCTTGCCTTGACTTTGAGGTCTACAAAAAAACTGGTTATCACAACAACCGTACGCAGGTTAGCTTAGCAAGTTATCCACACTTCATAAGGAGTCAGCGGGGTCACGCAGAATATCGGAGCGAGTTTATTTTATCACTGAAATTCCATGAAAGGCTTGCTTAAAAGTTCGACACAAGTGTGTGGGTTACAGCGACTTTAGGGGAAGGGAAAGGGGCAAAGCTTGGGATAAATTAGAAAAAAGCACCTTGGTATATCCAGCCCTGAAATCTGTGAGGTAGCCCTTTTTGTTTATTTTTTAACACTGATATACCTAAATCGCGTGTAATATAACATACCACTTTTTCAGTTATTCGTTGTCAGCATACCATGTACAATTCATTACGAGTTCGTTGGGTTCATTCCGCCATTTTACCTCGTCGTTTGCCGATCAACGCCAACGTAATTCCCCAAGGAAAACCCAGCAATTCCCACAGTTCTCGAATACCGGTCCTCATTTTTAACAAGTCTTTACCTGGTTTCTCACCTCTATCATCTCACATTCCTGAGCGGGGGTATACCACGTTATATAACCATAAGCCATCTTTAGATACCGCCAGGATGACGTCTACCAACGAGTCATCCATTCCGATAATCACGTTAGCGGCGTGTATTATCGGTGACGAAATTCTAAACGGGAAGATACAGGACATCAATACGAGGTATTTAGCCAAGGCATGTTTTGAACGCGGCCTTAGTCTACAGAAAGTGGAAGTGGTTGGTGATAACTATGCAGATATCGAGGAAAGCCTTCGGAGCTTGTCTGGGCGGTATGATTTTGTTCTCACCACAGGGGGTATTGGCCCAACCCACGACGATATTACCTACGAAGCCGTGGCCCGCACCTTTGATCGGCCAGTGGCTTACCATCAACCCACGCTGTCCCGTATGCGTCGCATTTCGACGACGTTGTTACATACTACTGATGAGGCCACTCTAACGGCACAGAAACGTATGGCACTTCTACCGAGTCCTGTTCAGACTTACTATCCCCGCGCCGACTTTTGGGTACCGGTGGCCATCATTAAAAACGTCTACATTTTCCCTGGGGTACCCAAGCTCTTCCAGGTGATGCTAGTTCGTTGGTTGGACGATCTGGTGTCGGGAAATCCGGAATGTATGAGTCACGAAACTCCCTGTCCCCAGATTCTTGAAAAGCTTGCCACATTCCACCGGGTGACCATTGCAACATTTTGGTCCGAATCTCAGATAGCCCGATCGCTCACCGATCTCCAAAATTCACTTGGTAATCAAGTCAAAATCGGTAGCTACCCATTATGGAAAAACCCACGGGCCAAAGTGGTGGTTACTTTTGTGGGTACGAATATGGCACTTCTTACCCGGTGCGCTCAACAAATTTGTGACGAGATTCAAGGGTTTCCGTGGACTGAGGAGTAACTCTCAATAACTTTGAGCGTGAAACTGATTTCTTTGTACGATAATGACCAAGGGAAAAAATTTCTTCAACATACAAAACCCCCCTGTATACTTGTTTTTGGTAATAGATAATGACATGCCGCTGCTAAAGTGTATGGATGTGTTTTCCTTCCACGCTATTGTTAAACAGGGCGTACGCTAAGGAGCGTCCCAGTCTGCGACACTCTAGTAAAGACAGCCCCTAGTTTTTTTTCTTGGTACATAAATTTTCCGTGTTTAGAGCGGAAGAGTGAGAAATCTCTGCCTTTGGTAAAATGGGAATTCAGAGTTGGTCACACGCGATACCGGACGACTGCTGAATCGTTTGTTGTGTCCACCAGCATTATCGGGTAACAAACACGTTTCCAATTACACTTAATAATGGTGTATATCGAATATACAACTTTCGAGGCCATATGGGTGCTTTTTTTTCGGCTATATAGCGCTTTAGAGCAAAAAATGTACCAACGACAACATGACCAATAGGATTTTGTGAGAGACCCATTCAGCTTCGGCGGATTTATCTCTATATAGTCAAAAAAAAACTACCCAATTTCTGACACGGATATTTCTCAACACCATTACTGTGGAAGTCGAATATTTCACAGTAATCTTTACACTGGTTCATCAATTTCTTTATAGGCTTCAGCATTTATACATTTAGTTAATTTATAAGGTTCTAGGTTATCGGAAAAACACACACAAACATCAACCCACTTAAATAAATATACATGTTCACAAATGGGTACATTAATCATTTCATTGCAAATAGGGTCGTGAATAGCCCCATATACTGTTCAATTATTCCAAAAAAAACGAAAAACGAAAAGTAAATAAATAAATCTACATTATACTGGGTGGTAACCCATCCGTTTCTCATACTCTTTTTCTTCCGTGACGCTAAGTTTGTCGGTCCCAGACCAATTCGCCGAGCTGGAACGGATACGATAACGGCGATCCTGTTTGTTGAAGATATCCTCCACTTTAATCGGCCTCACCTTACCAAAAATTCTTTCAGGATTTAGTTGGATTTGTCGCATGAGCGCATTACGTACGGCAGGACTAGTGGCCCAAAATGGGATGCGTTGTCCCTTGGATGTTTTGGCTTGGGTACGACCGGTGACGGATTCGGGACTGCTCGTATCGTAATTGTACGAATCATCATCACTATACTCATCAGGAATCTCGGGTAATTCGTTATTCCCTGTTACCAGTGTTGTGTATTCCTCTGAGGTCGAACGGGCGACGGGACAAGGTACTGAGACTGGGATCGGGGCGGGTGACTTGGGAGCAGGTCCATCTACAGACATATGGGAGGTTGAGGACACAAATGAATCCAGACCGGACTCGTCACTGACTTCCTGGGGCTCATTGTAGGGCCCATCGCTACTGCGAACTGGAACCATCACATCCTGGTATTCAGTGATGACTGCCTGCTTTTGCCGATTAAACGATGTAGGGGTAAATTTTTTGGCGCGTGAGGAGAGCGGGGTATCTTGATCAGAGGTTTGCGACTGCGAAGGGTGGTGATTTTCTTTGCCGTCGGCAGTAGCGTGGTACGTTGTGATTACAGTAGTGGGCGGTCGCACCGAAGCAGTATATTGGTCGAACGTCGTGGACGGGGCGGTAGCTTTCAGCGTGGATTTCGTAGGTTGTCCCGCAGTGGATTGGGAAGTCCGCTCGGAAGCATGGGCGTTACGGTCATTGGCCTGCGGTTTGCTGGAGGCTTTCCCCGTTATGAGAGATTTGTGATTCAAGGACTTGAACATGGTACGCACCACCTCGGGACCACGCGGAGCTGGGTGAGTTGATTGTTGTTGAACCATGGAGGTCTTGTTACTAGCTTCCACGGGGTGTTTGGTTGGTCCCTGGTCATGCTTGTTTGCTTTTTTGGGTTCCAGTTTTTGCATGGCGGCTTTGGCCTGGGTAAGCTTGTTACGGAAAGACTGCAGGTCGGAAGATGTATTATTACGACTCTTGGACGAAGTGGTCGTAGACGTGGGTATTCGGCTGGCTGTTTGGAGTTTTGTCCGCTTGCCTTCAGTGTTCGCTGTGGAGTTTGTGAGGCCGAGATTTCCGTGACCGGGTATATTGCTTCGAGCAGCCACTCTAGTATTAGGAACATGGGTGCACACTTGCGGATGTGTACCCTGTTGTTCATGCGGGGGTTGGTCCGTACCGGATCCGGGTGGTGTGGTTGCCGAGGTCATTTTCATGGCCGACAATAGTTTTTGTACAATGTAACTACCACCCGCAAAGGGTGCACTAAGGGCATGGGCCAGGGTGCTCGGTGTGCGGATGCCCTGGGTATTTGTACCTGATCTATGACTATTTGGAGTACTGCACTCCATCGCATGCGTGTGAGCGGTCGGTTTGCTAACCACAAAGGGGTCATCTTCAGGTTGTGGTGAACACATTCTCTCCGCAGCAGGGGGTGACGATGGGGAAACAAGGGTCGACCCTATTGTGTGTGTGTTCATCGGTGGCACGGATGCCGTATCAATATCCATAGAACTTGAGGTCCGTTGCGCAGGCGGTGCCACGTGAGGATCGCCACTGGGCTCACCTAGTGATTGATTCCTGTGAGTCGACCGAGTAACATCAGGTACCGCGTCTGACGCCAGGGACAACCGCTTACCTTGATCCGTAGACGAACGAGTAGACGCTACCTCTGATGACTCTGGCACGCAGGCCGCTGGCAGCTGCTCCGCCAAATCTACTAATGAAGTTACCCTGGCACAGGATGGACCTGCAACGTTCGCTGGTACCGCCACCACCTCCTTGGACACAGTCTCTGAATCTTGAGAAGCGCCGTTCGGTTCTGATGTTGTACCAGACTTGATCGTCGGCCGTAACTGCTCCAGAGCCTTTCGCAACCGTTCAGTACCCGACAAGAACTTGTCTTTGGATTTCCGACCGGTGTTATCCATTTGCCCAGCTGCCTGACTCAATTGAGTGCCGGTTTCGACATTTCCATTCGTGATCTGGGAAAGAGTAGACTGTGCGGTGTGTGCTGAAAATGGTTGTATAGTGTGACGTTCGTCCACTGTACTAGACGGCGTTTCCACTGTATTCGACAAGGGAAGCGATCTAGGCACAGTTTTGGACAAGCCATTCCCAGGTTGTACAAAGTAGTCGGTGTGATTAGCATAGTGTTGGTGTATCTCTGGAGTGTGAATAGGCTGGCTAGTAACCACGGAAGGAAGGGATGGGAAACTGAATAAACCTGAACCCTTTTGATCTACCCGAGGTTTCTTTGGGGATAACGTAGCCACGTCTGGCCTCGCGAGGGACGAAACAGACGCTGTCATTTCGGTTAATCCCAAGGGTCGGGAGCTACGAGAAAATGTAACCGAGTTCGACTCGCTAGAAACCATCAATCGACTTGAGTCTATGGCGTATGGTGGTACGTAGGCGTCCTCGCCGGGCACTTCGTGTATTGTATCGGAAGTGGACATACGAGTGATGGGCCGGTTTAGGAATGTACCTCCGGACTTTGTTAAAGGGCTAAGATGATCCATAAAACGTGGACCATGGTCTGTAGTTTGAATGGGTGAAATTGTAGACAGGGCTAGTTCTTTCTCCAACGATGACGGCTCGCCGGATGACCGATGGGCTTCGGAGACCACAGTACCCTTTTTCACGGTATTAAGACACTGCTGGAAGAAATCATCCAGCTCGTTGCTTTCTATAGTGGACTGGGGTGTGTGAGAACCGTGGCCAGTTTCAGGACTGGTAGCAGGAGGTGGGTCAAAGATTTTGGATTCAGTAAACACGTCTCGTACGTGGGTTCGCGTAGCCGTGAATTTATCCCCATACCGTCCAGATGTCGTCTTTAGCATATGGGAAACAATCGATTCTTCCTGATGATTGAAGACACCGGTATGGTACTCATTTAGCCAGTCCATGTTTTCCCGAAACAGGACAGTGAACTCGGCTATCTTCTCATCACACAAGTCAGCGTATTTTCGCTTCTGACCGGCGACCCACTGTTGCTCGCTGGATAATGCGTAGTGGGGTGCCATAGCGGAAATATCGTAAACAAATGGAAAAACCCCTATGAAGAACGATATGTCAAGAGCGTAAATTACGCTATAACGAAGATGGGATAATAATAAACGAGAGAGAAATAATTTTTCTTTCCAAAGCAGTTAACGTTGGACATTTGGAGAGCGACGCAATTAGAACTGCCCACTAGTGTACTGTAGGTCAGAGTTGGTCGGGTACGAGATAGTTTCATAACAGATTCAACCAAGAAAGATAATATAGATATCTTGTTATATGCATAGAGTTAGCACAGTGAATAGTAACGGATAAAGAGTATGGTTATTTTCCTCCCTTTGGAATGGTCTGGGGTAGCTTACTTTATCCCACTCCTAATACTCTACGACTCCATTTGTGTTGATGAACTCATACATCTTCTGGCCTGTCCAAGGTACTACCCTAGGTGCTTGGGCAGGTTAATGAAGAACGAGGGGCCTCTGCATATGTGAGGGTACTGCTCACGTACTGAAGCATGTAGCATTTTTACTCACCTTGGGCATCGGATTAAGCGTGAAGAGCAAGAGTGAACCGTCTCCACTTAGAACTGGACTCGCGTACCAGTGGAAAAAAAAACAAGGAAGAAGGGGGGGGTTTCGTAAAAGGAAGAGTGTGCGCGGTGTAAGTTACGTAGTATCACGACGGGCGGATGTTTGTCTCGAGGAAAAGGTAAAAGGAAAAATATATCGTTCGTAAGGATATAAAATGGTTAGAAATTTAACAGACAATTGACTACAGCGAGATCCCCGGGTCAGTAATATTAAAACAGTTTGTTTCCGAAGTTATAATAACACGTCTAGGGTAACAAATAACCACCAACTAATAATATTGGAGGGGCCCAGACACCCTCTACGGTCCTTCACTCACTTCGTAAATGGAGTGCTTGCTCAATGTTGACTTTCCAAAAAAAATGTAAACAAAAATGGTATGAACACGTGATGTATCACAAGGAATTTTATGTCAAATTGGGATTCTTTTTTTTTATGAAAGGGTAATCGGGAATGCTAAAATCGCCCACAGGCACACACACTTTCATGACGGTTGGAAAATGACTAACATTTGAAGTAAAAGGGTTTCTAGTGGCATTGCCGCTTTGGAGCAGAACCACAGGTTTTGAAAAAGCCAGTCTATGTCACGCCACACCCAACACACAGACGTTTATGGTTGATGAGAACCTGATTTATTATCCGAAATTTCAACCACTTATTATTCACTATCGATTTGACATGTCCAGAGTGAAGTATTTTGAACACAGTTGTTATCATGTGGCATCACCAGTGCCATCAGAAAAAAAAGACCATGCATATTTATTACCCGGGTTTATGGCATACCTCTACCTCGTCCCCATGAGCCGTAGCCCTGTTCCTTGGGCAATAGAAGAGAGTGCCATTGACTTCATCTTACAAAAATATCAATTCATACAAAAGTTTCTTGAGATCCACATAAGAACCAGATTTTATTTATAATAATTACCATCGTTTTCAAGTACTGTGCACACCCTCTTGAACCACTCACCAAAACATCTGTGGAAATCACTCCATTAGAGGGAACCAAGGGCTTCAATATATATCCCTATAATCTCATCATCATTGTCAAACACTCTACCCTCTAGCTTCTTCTTGATATACGGGAATAACCAAAAGTCACATAGTGCAAGGTCAGGAGAGTAGGGTGGTGCTTTAAGTAATTGGAGTCCAAGCTCATCCATATGGGCCTTGCTATGGTGGGAAACATGAGGCCTTACATTATCCTGGTGGAGGATGATATGGGAAGAGGGTGACTTTGAATGTGTTTTCTGCCATTCCCCAGCCATTGGTTTATCACCATTCCTTTGGTACTATTAACTCTTGGACCTAGTGTCATTAGTATTGAAAACAGCATGAGAAATATTCACCTTGTTGAGGAGCATAGTCCATTTAAAATTTTGTAACTTTGAGGTCCATTATGGCTGAGCAGGGATGGAGTCACACTGACTTTAGTGTTCTGGCACCTATACCTTTCAACCAGTGTCAGTCTGGAGGTTATTAAAGTAAACCCAGGTTTCATCACACATCACGGTATTATACACAAGAGAGTTGGTTGGTTTCTGAAAATGGTCAAGGAAATTGAAGCAAAAGGCTTCATGGTCATTCTGCAACTCCGATGTTAGGGAATGGGGAACCCAAGTACAAAGGTATGAATGGTAATGCAACTGGTTGTGGAGGATATTCCAAACATCCCTCATGGTAGTCTTTACCTCCTGTGCAAGCATTCTCAAGGTCACGTATGGGTCTACTTTAACTAGCTGTTCGATGGTGCCACTTTTATATTCATAGGTCTCACTGGAAGGATGTCCTGTGTGGTGCTCATCTTCAAATGACAAATGGCCGGTCTTGAAGTTGTTGTACCAGTAGCACACCATGGTATACGAAGGACCACCTCTTGCATAAACACGTTGCAAATTTTTGTGGATTTCAGTTGGATTTTGGCCGAGTTCAAAAATTGGCCAAATGTGTTATGAAATTACGATTGGGGTAATGGTGGGCATGGGCGTTGTGATGGGCAAATGGGACATGGTAAATGTCTTTTAAATTAGAATAACTCAACAAAAACAGAAGATAAAATGGTAAAATCAAGACGTGCATGTTCCTATTAACAAGGGGTAACAGCACAAAAAGGGGGAAGAAAAAATAATACACCATTTACCACTGGGCCAAAGAATTATTTTATTGGCTGATATAAATCGTTATGGTTACAACGGATGAGATGTCGTTGATCGTTCCTGTAGGTTGAGAAGTAAACTGGCAGCCGCACCTTGCACTTTTGTATTAGGGTGGTTGTGCATAAAATCTATCATCCTCAGAAGAAAAGCACAAATAGGGAGCTCGAGTTTAATGATACAAAATATAAAAACAAATCCTTTGCCTGTGGACTGATGAAAACGATTTCCAAGGTTATCAATTCCATCTTATGTGCGGTGTTGTCTGAATATTACATCCACTTGCTTGCTCACATCCAGTGATCAGCGCTGAAACGATAAGAGGGGAATTCAACTCTGGCTTTTCTGACCAGTTGTTTTTGAAGGCAACTTACCTATGGCTAGCATGGTTAAACCCTGTCGATCATGGATCTTGAACACATGGTCCGTACTCGACGCGGGAAGTAAAGTCAACGCAATACCCAGTCCGATCAAAGCGCTACACAGTACGTTATGCATTGGTTTCGCAGTGGACTTGGACTCAACAATGGAAAGTTCACCAAGAGATATTGGGGACTCTGTAAGCCAACGGGAACGCACTATCAGGGGTTTGATAAAGCCCCAGTGTTCTTGTATCATTTTAACAATATAGGGGGAATGCGCACCGAAATACAGCAGTGAGTTCAGCGTACGAATGTACAGTTCCAGCAGTAGGGGTTCTTTGCTCACGTCGAATAAGCTGCAGTGTTACGTTACCACCAGAGTGCATATATAAAAATGTAGGCATTAGTAAAATACTGTAAACTAAGATTGTTGATGCACAAGTACCGTTATTCTAAACCCGTTACGTAGCGGTGCTATGGCATCCTGTAGCGTACAAAATTAGAGGGATAAAAAAAGTAGATGAGGTTACTGATTTACCTGTCACGACTATAAGCTCCACCGAGGAGTGGAAAGAAAAATGTGGGACCAGCTAACGCCAGGAACGCGTTCGGCAAAGATTTGTATTTCAGTTTATCCTTCTCTAATTCCAAACGTCGGGAGGACCAAACTACCTTTCCGGGCCCAAGCTCAGTTACCTGACTGATTTTTGGCGAGTCCACGATCCGCAAGGGATTACGATTTTGTCGACGGGCTTCTTGCTGTTGCATAACCTGGATATGACTCAAGGCATCCTGTCGTGCATGTTGGTTCTGCTCAAACTGGCGTCCAGAAAGTTTGCTCGCGGATTGTTGTACCATGGCTAACATCGCACAACGTTGTTCCAAATTGTAGGGACGTTCGAAAAATTCGGCAATGACGGTGGGGACCACCAGCTTCGGACAGCGTACAGCCGCCTCGACTACCCCACCCGCACGCTTTTCCGTAAATCGGTCCGTTTGGTAATCATCATGTAGTTGTAGCAGGTGGCGCACCAAGCGAACGGCCAAGTGTTCCAAATCTGCAATATCGGCTCGTCGAACACAGTCTTCTACATTTTCCAGACCAAGCTCAACCTTCCGGGGGTCGTCCGTCGCTTCTAGGTAGGCTAAGCATTGGCGAAGAAACACTGGGCAGGGAAGAACCTGGTTGGAATTTTTTGGTGGGTTAACTTGGGTAAGGTGGGGAATTTTACGCAGTTCCGAAACAAATGAAATGGGTGTTCCACTGACGATATTGGGGTTGGGGGCCGTAAGATCCTTTGTGTCCAACGATGATTTCGTGTCTAAACCATCCCGAGTGGCCACGGGTTGACCTACTAATGGGACTGTACGGTGCTCCTTGGTAGGTGTATCCGATTCAAAGGGTGATATGGTAGCTGGTTTACTAAAGTCCACGGTGAAACTGTCCAATTCTCGTAGTTGTTGCACTTGAGGGTCTCCCTTATCGAGTCCGAATGCTAGACGATGACCGGGATCATCAGTTCTAGCCGACAAGCATTCAGCAACCACCAGGCCCCAGTTGCGGATTTCCAAGAATGGATATTCCAGAAAGAACTGGATCCCGCGCATCATAGCCGGACTACCTAAGCATTCCACCAGTTCAGAGGGTGGGCTTTGGGCAATAGTTAACAGCAACGCTTCAGTAACAAACCTGATGGTTTCGGTAGGAGTGTTGGTCAGAAATGTGGGACTGCACCAAATGGTTAACAGTGCCTCCCGTAGCTGTCGGGTGTACTTTTGGCTATCCTCTAGTGACGAACCCAGGTAGGCCACTAGTGGTACCAGCAGTTTAAGCACTAGGGTTTTGACAGTGCCCTGTAGGATGAAGGTGTGGATCACCGTATGTACCACGGCATCCCGGTCCAATGGGGGACTGTCGCCGTGGAATTCTCCTTGTTCGTACTTGCAATCATCATCACCTGGGACTGCGGAATCGCTTACGCCCGTTATAAGCCTGTGTAACAAAATTATGCAGCGAGGTAAGTTCGTCAAACTGTGCTTCAAATAACGGTGGTAGATTACCCGTATTACGGTACCAAGGTAGGAGTGCCAGGCCACCTGTTCGAGCTGACCAAAGGCCCCACCCAACAGAGTGGCCAATGTCTTAATGTAAGGCTCGTCGAAGTCACGGTGGAGAATATTGAGGTATTCCCGTATAAAAGGTTCACATTGGTTCAGCACGCAAAGTTTGACAAGTGTCATACGAATGGAACAGTAGGTGCCCAAGTGCGTCACGTCATCCTTAAATTGGTAAATCCTGGTGTCCGCTGATGCCACGTCTAGGGCCCATTGCAATAACTGCTGGCCACATTGGGTAAAAAACGGAATCGCTTGTAGGTTTTCGGGAATAGCATCGTTAGCCAAGCAGTTGGTCAGCCGACTGGGTATCCCGCAGTAATTCGCCAAGTATGTACAGTACTGGGCCAGTGCCTGGCTCCTAGATTGGCGGTCCATATCGTTTCGGTATGCCGTGGAATTACTCCCCGTATCTTGACGGTGGGACATGTCTATACGGATAAGGATGCCTTGAAACACGTTCGAAAGGGTCACTTGGGATACGTACCGTTCCAAAATATCAACTATGGACAGTAGAGTAGAGCTGTGGGTAGCGCATAAAGGCTCCGAAGGAATCAGTGGCGCATCGGATGCCGTTGTGGTCTGCTGTGGTGTCGTCAAGTCAGATTGCCAAAGCTCTCTTGGCTGAGTAGAAACGTAGCTCACTAGAAATCCCATAGTAATACCAGGTAGGATGCCCGGATGCAGATCAAGTGTGATGGGGGCTTGTAAACCGAACCAAGGGTACCAACACTGGAGTTTCTCCTCCGGTGAGAAAGTTCGGAGAAAAAGGCGTGGTACCTGTTCTAAAAGACAGCGCAGGAAGCCCGTATAGTACCGTTCGAGAAAGAGATCCCGATGTGACAATGAGATGGAAGCTAAACTAAAAACGGGTGTCGATTCTTCATGAGTTGGAGATTGGCTCAATCCCAAGTAACGTAGGGGTGCCAACAACGTCGTGATAACGTCGGCATGGGGCGTAGTAGGCTCCCGCAGTGTAGTTTGAAACTGGCGAAGTTTGCTACGGAATTGGGCATACACAGACTGGTCCACGTTCATCTTGGATATAGGTGGTTGTTAAATAATAACAATGACAATGAAATGATAAATATATCAAGAAATTAAAAGGGGAGAGGTCGAATGCTCATTTATCTGGCCTTTTGGACATTCCTGAAACACATTCTTGAAATACGTCATTGGAATCGGGGAAATTTACTCTCCTTGATATTATGTATGGCAGTTTGTAGGACTAGCATGAAGGTGAGATTCCGATTTATTATTTAGGTAATCGTGTTAATAAAAAATCGTACTTATAGTAAATAAATAGATTCATGAATCGGTAATGATCCCCCTAACTACGAAAATGCACTTGATAACGAGAGCTCTCACTTTAACGGAGTAGCAACAAAACATTTCATACTCCGTAACATACTCTGGGCATCAAGCGCCATCTGTGTCACCACATGAGAAACATCAGAGGAATCGGACAAGGATGCCTTTTCCAGCAGTGTCATTTCCGCCCGCATTGCCCACTCTTCCACAGCCTTGACCTGGGATGCAGGAGGAGCCATGGTATCACCCTCGGCCACTCTGCTAGAACTGGATTTGAAATATCGTGAAAGTAGTACCCAGTCAGTGAAAATTTGCCGTGCTAACGACGAAGGATGGTTTTCCCCAAGTGTAAACGTGTCATTACATTCAGCCACCATGGTCTGATCTGTTGTGAGGGGCTGTGGTGTATTATTCTCCGTCGGGAGAGTGGTTATAGTCCCAGAAGTGAGTCCCAGTAGCACGCTGAACCAACCCACAAGGGCAGTACGCATCCGCTCCACCATGGCGTGCTGTACATCCGAGGGGAGTTGGAGGTATCCGCCGGCAAGGTTCATTAGTTGTAACCACCTGTAGATTACCCCCAGTGCTGCAGCGGATGCTGTACAACGCTGGCCGTCAAGATCTGCTGCTGCAGTGGAAGCCTTGCTATCGGAACTGGTTGTAATACTAGCCGGATCAGTACCCGAGTAATTTTGCCATGATGAAACTGGGATCATCGTGCCTCCAATCAGCTGTTGTTTCCACTTCATATCCGCAGTATCTGAAGAACCACCTTTTGGGAACTTGCTGTAAATCTGAACAGCGTGCCTGTGCCAATAGCCCAAGCATGACCCTACCAGCCAGTCGATATAAGACAAATAACAAGACTGATGTTTACGTTTTAGGTGCTGGCGTGCCTCGGCTAGTCGCGAGATATCTGTGGAAAACACAGCCTTTGAAACCAGCGGGCGCTGGCAGGCGTTTACGAGGATTGTGTCAATGCGGAATAGCCCCTGACAAACATTCGCCCAGCTCAGATCTTCCAGTACGTCTTTGGAAATGGACCGCCAGGTAGGCTGGGAAATGAAATAGGCAGAGCACGTTTCCTCGGCAAGATAGGCTTGGAAGACCCTTGTTACCCTGGTCGTGTCCGAATGTATAGGAACTTCATCCAACAGGGCTTCCAGTTGATTACAGTAACCCGATACCAGGGCCACTGCGGGGGAAGCAGCGGTTCTTTGGTTAACAAGAATTGGCGACATACGGTGGCTAGTATGACGGTCGAATCTATGGTAATGTCGTAGCCACGTCACAAGTCCCCTAATCATCTCTTCCGCCTTGTGCACCCACGAGTGGTAACGAATCATTGATAAGAGCTGTATGGCTTCCGTAGTGTCCAGTAGTTCGGTTTGTAAATCAGCCAGTTTCAAATACGTTCTGGTCGTGAATTTCGTTGTGTAAGTATTCGTCAAATGTGCAGCGGGACCGGAAATCAGATATCCTTCAGCAGAGCGCCGTGTTTGACCAGGAGAGGCTACTGAGCCTGTTGGTGACGCGATCGGAGAAGTATTATCGTTGGAACTAGATAAATGGTCCGATACAGCATCATGGACCAACTGCAGTGGCCATTCGTATACC
Organism: Dispira simplex; assembly: GCA_027478255.1. Taxonomy (NCBI): domain Eukaryota; kingdom Fungi; phylum Kickxellomycota; class Dimargaritomycetes; order Dimargaritales; family Dimargaritaceae; genus Dispira; species Dispira simplex. The sequence continues at coordinate 13,821 of JAOPJG010000024.1, read as the reverse complement.
AAGTTACGCAAAAGACTCTGAAGCATGGAAGCTGCCTGCTCTTGCACCAGCGGATGCAGGTGCACAAGGTAGAGAAACCCCTGAAGTGAACGTATATCTTGCGTGGGCTGTGGGATATGATCGCTAGATGCAGTGGGCCACAGAAATCTGCCTAACCACGACGTTACGCAGGTTGGTACTGCGGTCGTGGGTTTCCGTAACGGCACACCCTTGTCCGTCGCTAAAGTGAAACACAAATCGCCAAATTGGCGGTCCACCGGTTGGTCATTCCCCAATCTCGCTAAACGTAACCGGAGCTGCGGAAATATTACCTTGGAAAACAGGGAATCCAGCCACAGCGAAATAGTCTTATCGATGCCCCCAACGGATTTAGTAAAGTCTTGGCCAGCGTTGGGTCCGGACCTTAGACGAGGCACCGGCTCAAAGTAAAACAGATCCCAAGGGAGATGGTTGTACAACAACGCCTGGCCGGCGGACGGAACGGTGAAATGAGTATTGACTCCCCTGTTTGAATGGGTGCCACCATGGGCCGAGGAAGTGGGTTGGGCGGAGTTTATATGGCTACCCGTCCAATTGATTTCACCTACCGAAAGACTCAGTTGGATTAATGCGAACAATGATAACCCGCTGGTTCGATAATCCTGGGTAAGGTTGGGGAACATCACTTTGTAGATACTCTCACCTAAAACCCCCGGTGGCAAAACTTGTCGAGGTAGACCTTGGTTGGCCAACGGTGGTGAACAAACTGATCCGCTCCGGAGCCGCATGGAATTGCGGCGCAAAATTTCACGTCCATTATTCGAAGCCATTTCACCCGGTGACGGGACAGAATATTGCTCCAACTGATGGACTAAATGCGAAACGACACACTGTGAACTCTGGGATACGTCGGTCCGGGGAGAGGAACTGGAAGTGAAGTTGGAAAAACTAACCGACTGAGAACGAATGGGTCGTGATGCCGGGGCACCAACCTGATGGGTTATACCCCAGCAGACCAACACAACGGGGTCATCCGAAAAGAGGAGCGCCGTGTCCTTTAACGTGTCTACTACCCCTTGAAGTACGGGATTCACTACTTGGGTCAAACCCGTCGATTCGACAGCCGACGTATCCGGGTAGGAATCAATGGTATTTGGTCCACCATTGTGATTATCGGCCAGTGAGCCAGCGAGCCACGCCTGGCGATAGGAAAGAAATGTATCCGCTAGTTGGTCCAGGGAGCTTGACTCCAACAAGATCAACGCAACGAGGGCTTGTACTGCCAGACAAGGTGGTGGACCGAAATTTCCCTGAGGGTCCCCCTCGGGTGTCACAGAATGATGTTGACACGAAAACTGCCCGTTGCTAGCCCAACAGTCTAACCGCGGAAGACTCAACACCCGCCGGCATTGTTCGACAATTTTGTCACCAAAGGGACGAATAATACCCCACTGACGATGGGCTAGCGGAAACTGTTCGGCGGTCAGTCGCTCGAGGTCGTGTCCATTCTGGGGCGGACTGGTTGAACCATCGTCTTTAGTATTCCTAAAAGTTTGGTATACTTTATCTGTGAATTGGTAAAGAACGGCCGCCTGAATTAAATAATTGCGATCCAAGGCCTGCCAAAGTAGACCGGGTATTTCCAATAAAATTTTGAGTTGGGCGGCCAGCGTAAAATACACAGATGGGTCCGACGAGCCGTCCCTCCGGGTAACGAGGTAATTTATCGATGGTTCGCCTACCAATGCCTGGGGTTTTTTGTGGTCAGAAACACGTAGCAACCCACTCCGTTGTTGGAGTTGTTCTTCCACTAGGCGTCGCATGCGTTCTGTATCAGTCAGCATCGCTTGCACATTGTTATTAATGTGTACGACGGAATCTGCCGCGGCGACCACCTGGCGGTATTCTTTACCAACCACCTGACGGAGTTGGATTTGCTTTTGCGTTCTTTTTTGGGTTAGCGTATACACCATCCGGCGCATGTCGGGAATGGAACGCTGTTCCATCCAAGCCATTACTTGCTTCTCCGCATCGGTAGGATAAGCCATAACTGGAGACGGCAAGCCGCTACCAACGGTGTCAGCATTGGCCTCCTTGGTTGTCGACAAGGAACGGTGGGGGACTTTCATGGCGGAGAGGATGGCCTTGTATGTACTCAACGAATGTGTATTTTTAATTTAGCCCAGTGTTTGGACCGTATGAGTTTCCTACGAGCAAGTGGGACTATTAATAAACAGAAAACAGCAATGTCAAGAGATTGTTTCTTTGACTATTCTACAAGGACCAATGTACGCGGACAAACGGATGCATCAGGACAATATCATTCCAAACTATTTAGGGGAAAAGAATATGGGTTATGGCAAAGGAATCACAGGTCTTCACAACCAGAAACCTGATAACTTAAAGAGACCCTCTTAAGTGCTACACTCAACACCCTCCATAGTTAACATATTCCGCAACTGGTCACTTATCCTTCAACATGACTTTGAATACTTTTAAGCTCGAGACACTTTTCGTTGTGGTCAGTTGTCAGCCCCAAGCTTAGCCCGGTCCAGATCATATTTATGAAATAATCCGATAAGCAATGAATGTATAATAGGTTTATTGCCAACAAAAGTAACACCGACTGTAAGATAAAAACAAACTGATATGTTGCAAAAATATCCACACAATACTAGATAGCCCAGAGACAGCAGCGACGACTAGGAAAAAACTTATAATTTCGCCTCACATTCCAACCAGTTATATGGATAGGAAAGCCCCTTGTAAATTAAGGGAAACGATGGACGACGAGTAAAAAAGTATAGGAACGTGTGCGTAAGTAGAGGGAGAGATATGGATCAACAGAGAAATTGTCAACCGGGTGTAGTTTTACCAACGTTAAAAAAAGGGTCTACGTTTTACCTGGGTAAAAGCGAAAAATAAAAACAAGCACTAATTGTAGTTTGCACGAGTTTCCATTTTTTTAAAAAATAAAATAAAAAAATGAACGCCAAATGTGCCGAAAGCCATCACATACGATGCCTTGCTCTCCCGTAACTCCTTCGGGGGTTACTTATCTTTGCTACCATCCCAAGTCAGCTTGGTCCACTCTCCTTCTGTCTATAGGATGTCTAGAATCCAGTATAGCCACCGTTCATGGGTCCACTGCCATAATGGGGAGTGGGTGTGCCATAGCTCAGTCCCGCACTACCCGGAGTGCTCGGATAAGGAGGTTGTTGGGAATTGGTCGGTCCGGCCGTGATCATCAGGTTACTGCCAAAAGTACCCGGTTGGATAATCGGCCCTTCGCTGTTTTGCAATTCCTGCCCTGCCAACTTTTCCTCCAATTCCTTCATTTTCTTGCCCATCCCGTCTACCTTGTCGAGGTATTCCCGGGTGAATTGAATCACAAACGGCATGGCAAAATCCATGTAGCCCGGATTACGCCAGGCCAGTTCCAACACGACGTCCGGGCGGAGCAAGTCGTAGCATGTGTACAAACAGGCCGCGAAGCACTCCCGGTGGTCACCCGCCATGAAGAAACGAAGTAGGTCTTCGGCAATGTCGGTACTCTGGGATTCGCGTGCGGTGGCCATGGCGTCCTTGTATAGCTCATCCTTTTTGGAAAGAACCAGCGACTGCTTCCAGCGTTTGTTACGTTTGTATAGATGGGCCGAAATCCGACGGAACTCCAGAAGCTCGTGTTTCTCGAGACGCTGGGCCAGGGTAATGGCGTCAAAGTTGTCATGACGGTCTACCACATTCCGTAAGGCCTGATAATCTTCCTCTTCGATCAGTAAGTCATGGTGGGCTTCGTTGACGGCACGAGTGTTGGTATCTAATACCGACACCAGGTAGGGCTTGATAAGGGGAATGTTGTCCGACTTGAGGAACATTTGCACCACTCGGGTGTGGTCAATACGCGGCGCCAAGGAGGTCAACAGATCGTTGATCAGCAAAGGATGTTCGCGCAGGTAGAAGCGGAGCGCCTTGTAGTATAATTCCACATTGGTTACCTTGACCACGATGTCCTTGAAACTACCGTGTTCCCAGGCGTCCACGGAATGCTCCATCATGGTCAGCACGGCATTATCAAATTCGTCATAGTGTACGTATAAAAAGACCAATTCAGGCCAGTAATGGAATTCTTGACAGGTCTTGATGACCTTGGGGATGTTAACCCGGGACCAGTACAACTTGAGGTGGTCCATGATACGCTCGGGCTTGTATTTGGCGTACAAAATGGCCAGTTCGGTAAACATACCCATGTGAGCACGCTCCAGACCCAACCCATTCTCCAAGAGTTGGATTAGTTCGTTCACGTAACCCTGGTGTTCGTAGGTGCGAATTAAACCATCCAGTTCCTCGGCATGTACCACCAAATGTAACCCGCAAATCTGGGCCAACCGGAACTCGCCCTCTTCGATGCACGCCGCGTTGACTTCCTTCCATACTTGGGTGCTGTTGGCCTTGCGAGCGCAGTCCACCGCGGCTTGATAGTCATGCAACTTGACCAACGTAGTGGCCAATCGTGACCAGTTGGAAATGTTGGTGTAGAGTAATTTGGCCGCTTCGTACAGTCCGTCGTTGTAGCACCGGTCACCCACCAACTGCACCTGGGCAATATTGGGTCCGTTGAGTAGGTCCTCGAGATCAGCCAACCGGTTGGTCTTGGCGTAAGCGAACATCAACTCGCTCTCCACCACGGGTTCCCGCACCTTCTTGCGGGCCATCAGTAAAAAGTCGACCAGTTCCTCACACTTGCCGGCCCGGGAGGCCACATCAATCACATCCCCAAAATCGCTGGGGTCGTCAGCCCGGATATAGGAATCCACGGCCTCGCGGATACGCAACGAGTTCAGTTGGGCCTTGGCTAATTTACTCCATACTTCGGGTTGATCACACCGTTCGGCAAACGTGTATGCCCGTTCCAGATCTCCGAGATTATCCAACAGCACTCCGATGGCGTCCACGTTGACGTCAAACTTTTTGTAAATGGCAAAGGCCTCCTCGTAGAGCCCACTTGTAATGGCGATATTGGCAATGTCAGGTGCATCGTAGTTGGTCAAGCGATCGATATAGTCCATGACACGGTCTGGGTCGGCCTTTACTGCGGTCAAAATCAACAGATTCTGCAGGTTGCGGTTGTCGCTGAAAGAGGTACTCTCCAGGATCAACTTTTCCAACAGTTCAATCAGTTCGTTGGGTAGGTCCGCTGCCATAAACGCCTTGACCGTCACAGACACCTCCTCGGGATCCTGGCTTTCAGCTAGTGCATGGGCTACCACCTGGTCGACCACGGAACGACGGTAGGGACTAACGGGGTCCAGGGCCTGCTGCCAAAGGTTTAAGTCAGAGCGTTTGACTAGGTAGCGGGCCTGTTGTTTGAACATACCATTGTCGTTGGTCAACTGGAGCAATTCGGCATCACGCTGACCCTGTTGGAAGGCAATAAAGGCCAGGTTGGGGTCACGTTTTTCGCAGTACTGACCCACCACCAGGGGGTTGTACAGTTTGTTGGTGGTCAGGAACTGTTCCGGATTGTAGTTGCTGTCGATGTAAATCTTGGCCAGCGCGTTGTACACGGCGGGGTCCTGAGAACCGGCTTCCTGTTGCTGTTCCAACCAACGATGCAATAGCTTGAGTCGATTACGCTTTTCCACTTCGTTGACCAGTTGGTCTACGGGTACCGAGGAGACGTTCACCGACGCCAGCAGATTACGCATTACTGTTTCATCGCAGTCCACATCTAGCAGGGCGCCCAACACCTCCGGGGTACGCGCCGGATTGACCCGTTGCACGTATACTTCAATGTACTTGAGCATGTTCTGCTTGTACAGGAACATGATCAGGTCGTGCACAAAGTTAAACCGGTCACACACCACAATTAAGGGCAGTTGGTCAGGCAGATTGGCCTCCTTGAGGTAGTTTTTGACCTTTTCGGGGTCGTAGTGATTGTTTTCGCGGCAAACCCGTTCCACTTCCTTGTACTGACCAGCCTGGCAGGCTGCCTGGATATATTTAAAAATAACGGCGTGGTCGTCGGACAGGTTAACAATGGACCCTAGATAATAGTAGAGCCCCTCGTAGCACTTGAACGATTCGAACATCTCCATAATGCTGGTGGGGGTAAGCTGTTCAGAGTATTTGGTACAGATCTGCACCACTATCTGCAGGTTCTGACGGATATTCTTGGCCAGCATTTCCCGTAGGCATTCCAACGACTGGTCCACTGACAGTTGACCAAAGTAGTTGATCAGCCATTCCTGATTAAACGACGCGGTGTGTACCAATAGACGTTTGATATCAGCGCTGTCCTCGTACAATTCCAGTGCCCGTTGTACCAGACCGGCCTTTTCGCACAACGACGCAATATAAGGACGGTCAAAGTGGGTGAACATTTCGTTGCCCAAAATGGCGTCGGCCACCTGGGGGGCCTGCAACAGGTTCATCTCCAGCAGTTTGGTCTGTAGGTGGGCCTGCTCTTCCTTGTTTTCTTTAAGGGCATCCAACAGGAACGACGTGGCCTGAGGAACGGCACCGGAGCTAGTGAAAATATCCACGGTTTGTTCGAGGTTGATCAGGGGTCCGTTTTCATCATTGTACAATGCGTTGGCCAATTCGGCAGCTTTGTCAGGATTACTACGCACAACGTACTGCAGTAGGGGTACCCAGTCCGGTTGGTAGCCCACTTTTTTGGCGTAGAGTAGAATCTTATCAATCTGACCGGTTTCGGCAAAGCACTGAACCACCTTGATGGGTACATTAGCCCGGAGGTATACCGAAAGTGCCAGAGTCAAATCGTGAGGGCGCACAATATCCCCAAGTTCTTCACTGCATTCCAGTTTGTCCTCCTTAAGCCACTTTTCCAGGAGCTGTTTGCGGTTTTGGGCCAGGACCGGTTTGGCCAGTTCGATGGATTCGTACTTGTTTAGACTACCCTTTTCCAATAAAGTTCCAAAGTACTGGAGAATCGGAGACAATTGACCGGGCACAACGGGCACTTGTTTAAATCCTTCGATGGTCTGCGGGGTGCGCAATACCCCGTTGGGAGAATTGGCCGCCAGTTTGGCAGCCTCCGTGTAGTTGCCCGATTGGAAGAGTTGTTGGAATCGCTGAATGTACAGGTCGTCCGCTCCCGGGAGGTTGGCCCGCGAGGCCAACTTAAAGGCTAGTTCCACGTTGGTGGGACCCGAAGCTAACAAGAACGGCACGATATTTTGCTCGTCAACGGCTACCGACAACACCTGCCCCTTGCGGTTAACACCGATGATACCACCAATTTCCTCATAAGGGGAGGTCACGAACACGGTGTCAGCACTGATACGGTTGGAATAAACGAAAGCACCCGTTTCCAATTCGTAAAGGTGGACAAACCCGTACTTGGTCATTATGTACACAATCCCGTATTTGGCGCCGACCTGCATGGCTACGGGGAAATCATTGACCGCTTCGGCAGGGAAAGTCAACGGCAGGGTCTTCTTGGCATAGGTGGGGTTACCTTCTTTGTGGTCAATCTCCACAATGTGTAACTTCGCGGCGTCCGCGGTACGCACACTAAAAGTAAACAAACTGGTAGGCTGGGTCGCCCCTTCCAACTGCACTTCGGCGAAAGCCGCGGCGTGACCTTCGATGAACTGGCTGATACCACGGTCCTTGGAATACAATTGCATGGATCCGGCCACGCGGTTACCCTGGGCGGAAATCCCTACCAAGACCATCCAATTCCCGGCGCTGTTAACACGGTAACTAATGATTTGGCAATTACTGAGGTTGGCGTGACGGTCAAACACTTTGATGGGGGCCGATGTACCTTCTATTGACCAGTGGTAAACGGCGTTGTCGGTCACAATCCCCAAATCGAAATCGGTAATCCACGTCCAGTGTCGCACTTCCTCGGTCATAACGTGGGATTTGACCTTGACCTTCATCTCCAAGTTAAACACCTGCAATTGGCGAGCCGCCTTGAGGGCGATGATATTGGAAGTGGGGTTCATAATGGCCGAATCCGCGGTGATGGGACGACGCATAAAGTTATTTAGGTTGGACAAGTCCACGATAGCCACCGTGTTTTGATCATTAACCTTTTCCCGGACGCAAATGTATTTGTCCGACTGCATGGTCAACGTATTGAAGCTCATACTCTCGCTGCTGATGCCCAGCGAGGTGAGCTGAGTAATCGACCACCACAAGTATCATTTTCGTCCCATCCATTTTCACATCGTTTTCAAACAAACAGTGTAGTTGGTTTACCGTAATTAGTACGACCGGTCGGGTGAAATAGAAAATGGTGACTGATGGCGTGCAGGATTTGTGTCAGCCAAGGGGACATGTAAAAACCAAGGTCTTGGCAGTGTCGATCACCACGGCCAGGAAACCCATGCGATTCTGCTACGTGCAAATATTGTTTCTTGTCTTTTGTGTTACACAATCCTCATCCTCGTCACATCGCCCTAGATGGGGCAGATGATTGACATCTACTTGATGGTGGGCTACGTGAAGCAACCCATGCTTACCTGGAGATGCTCTTGGAAGCGAATAGGCAACGGTCCTGCCATGGTGTCCAAGGTGGAGCTTTACAAAAGCAGAAAACTGGACGAGTGATAAGAGTCAGCAATGGCTCGGTTGAGTTTGTCCAATTGGAACAATAACAACAAATAGAAAAAAAATACAAAGTTGGAAAATGATAAAAAGGAAACTAACAACGAAACTTGTAGAATGCTGACCTGACTTGAGGAAGGAAAATAAAGGGAAGACGGGACTAAATATTCGTCCGTTATGAGCCTTTCAGATGATCAGCACCTGTCAACTCTAAATCAGTTCGTTTCACAAGAGAGCAGGAGAGTATCGTTTCTACAGACGTGAAACTGGTGGTGGGACGGATCACAGAGTCCGACGAAGCGGAGTGGGGGGAATATTTTTTCCCACCCCGCTCTGACATTATTCCTGTCGTTCTAAGCCAGGGCCTAGGCCACAAAAAAAAGCACATGAGGTACACAGAAGGAGATACACTTTGGTATATTGAGGGAAAAGAATCCTGGTCAGTTTATTTACTATTATGACGTTTAAAACCTAAACGAACGGCTAACACATAACAGCCGTAAAACGCCGTAGTAAGTGACGCACTATCCTTCTTGGATATTCCGTCTACTCTACGCTAGAAAAACCAACAAACAAACAATGTCTTTGGTCCTCGACCACCACTATATCGTTCATATCAAAACGGATACCTTCGGCCGCTAAAAGGCCACGTTTGTCATTGCATTTGCCGCTTCCCCAGTCACTGGATGAATAACAAGTAGGAATAGTGATAATCAAGCTGGTTTGTGATTAGCTGCCGACCTCATTTTGTAAACAACAAAGAACATAATGGGTAGAGACACAATCGATTGATCACAGAATATGATATCCAGCACAAGACACCATTATAATACTCGCCAGTAACGGGGTTAATCCTCCCCTAGTAGGTAGATTCCAAATGTCCGTACCAGCGTAAATGGTAAACGAAACTTACCCAGAAAAGCCGCCGAGATAGAAATTTGAAGCTAGCACGCGGTGGCCTGAAGGGTGTAGGGTTTACCATAGAATAGTATTTAACAGAGTTACAATAAACTGTTAGTGTCCATAGTGCGGTATGACTCGTGTATCTACGCTATCTGAGTAACCGATAAGGATAAGTGAATAGCATACGTACGGACCATAATATCCAGCAATGGCCCTTGACTAAGTAGTAAAGCTAGATGCTCATGGCTTTGGAAAACTTACAAGGTACAGGGAGCGGTGCGAAGGGGTTTTGCTTGAGGGCCTGTCCGACTATTCGAGGGTAAGTAATGTCATAAGTTAGATATGATTGTCAATTAAATTAACTTTATTTAATTACCTGAAGATGGGAAAAATAATGGAACACACCGCCAACCAGAGGCTAGGCATTACATGTTTAATTGGTATGGTGAGATTACTTACTAGCCTGGGGTGCCATTTTACCGAGGGCTTTGGCGAGTTCTTTGTAGGTGGAAAACTTGCCGACAGGAATTTGGGCACACAGGTCGTACACTTTAAATTGAAACGAGGTAATCCGACGGCCCGTATTCGGATTTACGAAATGAGCCCGTTCCGCAGAAGTGGTCGGGTAGTACTTGAGTTGGATATCGGGCTGAGAGTGTTCACCAATCCCCGCTGGAGTACAAGCGGTAACCAAAGTTGTCATAGTTACTAGTCACTTATGAAGGGGCTATAAAACAAAAGAAACCAATTCTAGATAAAAAGTTAAAACCAAACCACGATAGCACAACGACGAAAGTGAATAGTAACGATTTCTACACAAGGGTGAGAGGAAAGCACCTTATAAAAAACTCAACGTAAACTGCGGCAGGTGATGGCTGGCAAACCAAACTCAGCGCACATTAAGTGCCACTCTCATCTTCACGAAAAAGGCACCGGTAGCACTGTTCCACTATCAGTAAGATTGACTCTAGGTAAAGAGTGGGCTTACCAAGATGCTTGTTTACTATAAATAATACTAATAGGCATAATTATGATGGTGACAAGGGGAATAAACGAAAGCAAAAGGCTTAAAATTTATGTTTAAAAAAGGTATGTGGTTACCGGAATTGACTAAAAAGGATTCTACGTTATCCATAACTATTCTTGCATTATAGCTGAATTATCAGTGTTCTTCTTGGCCACAACCCAATCCTGGGGGAAATGTAGTGTACGAGTGTTCGACTGACAAGGAACAGTGGTCCACTTGGGGAACATCCGTTTGTAGAGATTCATACAGGCCGTGTCCATTTGGGTCACTGGTCCGTCAAAGATACATTTCATATAACCGTGAGTACCCACTGGTTCCCGGATATGTCCTGTACGACCGTACTTGGTGTGCAACTGGATAGGTTTGAACCAAGCGATATCTTCCCGATTGAAGAACATGAACCGTACCACAGCGGACCGTTGGTGTACTTTGAATACCTCACCAGTCAGAACGACCCGTTTGGCGACTATACGAGTTGGGTCCACATCCAATAGCGCACCTGTGCCCACCAAGGGGTGACGAGCACCCGTCAGTACGGGGGTCAGGTCCCGGGAATCGCTAGTAATTTGAGGTTTACCCGTATCCAAACACACATGGTCAATGCTCTGCGGGTGGAAGAACAATGCGTGAATCGGCCCGAATTGGATAGGTACATAGCAGGAGGCCACCTCGGTACGTCCACGTTGCAAAAAGCGAGTAAACTTGTACACACCATTGGTACTTTTACTGCCTTGGGTATGCTCGGAAAAGACGGGATTTATCCACAAACGACGGTAACCGTATTGCACCAGCAGACGATCTTTGGAGCACACCGGTTCTTCGTACTCACTGGACCGGGTTATGGTGAAATTCACCATCGACACCTTGTGTTCGTGAGGCAACAGCCCAAACACTGGCCACAGCGTGGTTTGAGGATTCCAATCGGCTACGACCTCGGCAGGTACGTTACTCAACACCAGAGTAACGTAGGTACCCGGCAATACTGGTGCGTCCTCAGTGGCCTGTTGGGCACGACGTTGGGCCCGTTTATAACTTGGGAATTGAAAAATACGTCCATAGTCCAGAGGTAAATTCTCGTAAGGATCCCACGGTGACGTCCGGAAACTGTGCAAACCGCGGTACTTTTGGAATCGGAGGCGGGCAGGGAAATCCATTGGGGTATCTACTTCGTCAGGAAATTCGAGATCTTCCTTGTTAGCCTCCCGACGGATACGTTGCCGTTGTTTTAACTCTTCCAAGGCAGCCGCTTCCTCTTCCTCTCCTAAAAGATTGCCGTCGGCCAAGGACTCTGACTCCAAGGCCACAACTTCATACTCTACATCATCGACAAAACGAACCTTGGGGGATGACCCGTTCGTCAGAGTATTGACTGAATCCATAGTGGTTACCTCCACGGTGTTCATCTGGTGTTCGGGTTCCTCATCCATCATTCCGGCATCTTCTTCCGCTTCACTTTCATCGTCTTCCTCTGAATCACTCTCGGATTCCATAATCCATTCCGCTTGGTAGGAAGAGGTACCCTTGGGAACTCGACGAGTTTTCAGCGATGGTTCCATCGAGAGATCCATCTCTCCTTCGCCCACTTCCCCTCGCTGGAGACGGCGAATTCGTTCCTCTGCGTCCTGCAATTCTTCATCAGTGGGCCAGGTTTGTTCGTTCATTAACAGATCTGGCTCATTTTCCGCCACCAACGTGTCTTGTTGCTCCGGGTTGGATTTGTTTAATACTTCTACGGCGGATTCTTCATCCATACCGGTCCGTCCCTGGCCCAATTGGAACGGGTACGCCGCGGAGAGTACCTGATTCACTTGGAAATCACCGTGGTTGGGGACATGGACCAGTCGGTTAGCAGACAAGGGAGCACCGCGTAGGAATCCAGTCAAGCGAAGAGAACCTACCGTTGAATTGGGGGAATTTTCGGAACTCTCCGCCTGAAATTCGGCCTGATCCACCACAAAGTAGGGCCTCCATTCCCGCCAGTGTACGGTTTTGGGTAACTGGCCGGAGAGACTACGCACCAACGTTAACATTTCGGGTTCGCTCTCCGTGGCGTACACCCGATCATTTTCCGGGAAAAAATGTTGCATAAAGCTCAGCAGAGATTTCTTGACATCGGGTTTATTCTTGACCGCCACCGTTTCCAAGTGCTGCACCACGGTAAAGGCACCCCCACAACCCTGGGCCTGGATGGCCGTGAGACAGGCCTCACCGAATGCGTCGACTTCTTCATCGGCTGATACCACATACACCACATAATCGGCCACTTTGGTTGCATCCAGAATTTGCCAGAAATGCCGAGACAATTGGAGGAGTTGGAAAGACTGTTTGAAGCGGTCTACGTGTAAATGAACCGAACATCCAAATCCCTCTGCAGGTACTTCACCGGTCTCACCAGGGTGCTCGAGGTCCACTGAGGCAAACAGCTGTTTGGCTGCTTCTATCGACGAGACGTCCGAACACAACGGAACTAGAGCTACAATTTTAGGTGCCCTGGACCGTCCTGTGAACATACGGTTGGCCCGGGCCAGTGCTTCCCGTTTGCGCTGTTGGGCCAATTTGGCCGTATTGCGTCGATCTGCACGACGGGTCACCTTGATAGTGCGTCCCTTGACTGTTTCCCGCTGTACTTTACCATTATTCCGTTGTTTTAGAGCACCTTTCGTGGCATGGCGACTCTTGAACGGCTTATTTTTTTGTTTGAGAGTGGCACGGTGGTGGAATCCACCTGTCTTTGGTTTGGCCATAGTGATAAAAGGATTTGGTGAAGGAAATGGATACTAAGTATTACCAGTAGGAAAAAATTTAAAAACAAGTGGAGCGACAAGCCAATGGGCACTAGCTGCAACTGGACAACCGAAGGAAAATTAGATATATGACACCGCTAATATACCGGAATTCGACCCAGAGAATATTTCAAAGGGAGGGAGTCTGGTTTTTTTTTTCTGGTTTAAAACTTTGCAGAGACTTGATTTTTTTTGATGTTGAAGATAGTGAAAACTTGGATATCCGCAACACCTTCGGTTAGCGGTAACGAAAAAAAAAAATAAAAAGCTATCGCCTAACCACGTGATTATACCAGTAAATTTGGATTTTCGGAATTGTGAAACTGATGGTGGATGAAATAGCAACTACCGAAAATATATGGGTGATTTTTTTTTGACATTATGGAGATTCGGAGCTAAAAATGTACCAACAATGACATAACCAATAGGATTTTGTGAGAGAACCCTTCAACTTCGGTGGCTTTATCCTTATATAGTCGAAAAAAAGCTACCCATATTGTTAGTTTGAGAGGCTGATTAAAAGGTGATGTCAGTAATAATCAGGCT